>WNWU01009454.1:0-11395 GCA_012654045.1 Ptyas mucosa | reverse complement strand
TTATCATTTTATTCAGAAACAACCACAGTTGAATTTTTTAGTTTTTTTAAAAAATAATCATTCTTTTTTGTTTTCTTCCCAGGAGTGAAGATAATCAGGGGATGTGCTGAAAAGTGTCCTGACATGGGACGCCATGAGTTTATCGAATGTTGCACCATAGACGCTTGCAACGATATTGGTTTCCTTCCTGTTTTTTTGCCTGGTCGTAAAACCAGATTTTAAGAGCCATGAAGTTTTATTCTTCTATCCTCTATTAAAGGCTGGTCATAATCACTTCTCGGCTTTCTTTGACACCTCACCATCTTTCTAGAATAGAATAGAGCTGGTAGGGACCTTTCAGTAACAGTAACAGAGTGGGAAGGGACCTCGGAGGTCATCTAGTCCAACCCCCTGCTCACGCAGGAGACCTGTACTAGGGATTCGAACTGCCGAACTGCCGACCTTTCTGATTGACAAGCTCAGTGTCTTAGCCACTGAGCCACCTAGGCAGCACCTTGGAGGTCCTCAGGTACTAGGTCATTCAATGTTTATTATTCATTATTTATTAATTCAATTTGTATGACACCCCTCTCTGAAGACTCAGGGTGGCTCACAATGCATTTAAAATCATTATAAAAAACATTTAAGAACTAAAAACATTAAAAACATTAAAACTCATTCACACCCTTCATGGCCAGATCTCGCCAGATCCCAAGAGCAAGATCAATGCCCCCAGGCCTGCTGTAAAAGCTAGGTCTTCACCGCTTTCCGGAAGGCCAATAGGGTGGGGGTGGTCCGGACCTCAGGAGGTCCAGAGAGCTGGGGCAGCCACAGAGAAGACCCTCCCCCATGGGCCCGCCAGCCAGCATTGTTTAGCTGACGGGATCTGGAGGAGACCAACTCTGTGGGATCTTACCGGTCGCTGGGAGTTATGTGGTAGAAGGCGGTATCGAATGTATTGTGCCATGGATCCTAGTCATTCCCCTCTTTTTGATCTTTTTGATCAAAACAATGGAGCCCCCGGGGGAGTTCATCTGCCAGGATGAGGTGGGGTGGGAGAAATAAAAACCAACAATGCCAGGAATACTCTAAAGCCCCCTACCCAATAATGATAGACAAATGTGCATGTAGACCCCGATATCATTGATAGGTCAGAAGTTGGAGAGTTGTGGTAGATGGTACCTGCGGAGGGGGAGGTGGCATTGATGGAGTACTATGATATAATTCTTCCTTTTCCAGTAAGTGGGCAGCACATTCCACAAGGGGTGGGGGCAATGGTGAAATCTGAACCAGTTTCCAGAGCAGCATATGTGCAACAAATTAAGAAATATAAAAGTCAAAGCAAAAGAAGTATCAATTCCATTTCAGTTGCCTTGGGGAAAAGAGCTGAGTTTTATGCGGTAGTTCTGAATTTTTAACATTGGTATAGACCTCAGTGGAAAAACATGCTCCTTCCAGCTACTAGCTACATTGCTCAAAAGCTGTTTTTACCGCTAAAGATTATTTTAACAAACACACTGTCAGCCTCTTTGATCCTTGCTTTCTATCAGCTGCCACAGTAACGGGGAGGAGGTGAAGATTGGCAATTAGGGGGGGAAGTGAGCTGGAGTGAAGACGGCCTGTGCATGAACCAAAAGGGAGGGATGCTCTTATGATCTACTGTGCAGCTGAATGGACTTGTTTATGCCAGTCAACGTCAACTGTCTCAGCATACCAGATGGACGAAAACACCTGAAGATGTGCCCCACATGACACCATATGGAATGGGGATTGGACATTCAGCCTGGGTTCCTTGGGGGGGGAGGGATTTGGGGAAACTTTCAATATGTAAACTTTCACACCTTTTGATTCAGGTCTTGCTTTTCTTTCGCTGCGATCATTTCAAACTCAGTAAAAGTTTATTTTATTTTTATTTTATTTTATTTTATTATTTCCAATTTATATACCGCCCTTCTCCCTGAGGACTCAGGTCAGTGTACAGCCAGAAATAAAACATGAAATGCAAATATTAAAAACAATTAATATATATATAAATTTGGCTCCAAAATTTAAAACTAACAAACCAATTAAAATTTAAAATTTAAAATTTTTTCTTAAGCCAGCCTGGCTTGTTGGAAAAAATGTGTTTTGAGGGCACGGCGGAAGGCATTGAGGTCATGAATTCTCCTTATCTCTGGGGGCAACTGGTTCCAGAGGGTGGGTGCCCCCACAGAGAAGGCTCTCCCCCTGGGGATCACCAGCCTACATTGTTTGGCTGATGGCACCCTGAGGAGGCCCTCTCTGTGGGAGTGCATGGGTCGATGGGAGGTCATCGGTGACAGCAGGCGGTCTCGGAGATAACTAGGCCCTATGCCACGGAGCGCTTTAAAGGTGATCACCAACACCTTGAAGCACATCCGGAAGACCACCGGAAGCCAGTGCAGCTCGCGCAGGAGCGGTGTTATGTGGGAGTGCCATGCTGCTCCCGTCACTACCCACGTGGCTGCGTTCTGGACCAGTTGGAGCCTCCGGGTGCTCTTCAAGGGGAGCCCCATGTAGAGAGCGTTACAGTAGTCTAGGCAAGAGGTGATGAGGGCATGAGTGACTGTGCACAGGGAATCCTGATCAAGAAAGGGCCGCAACTGGCGAATCAGGCGAACCTGACAGAAGGTCCCCCTGGTTACAGCCATCAGATATTCCTCCAAAGACAGCTGCCTATCCAGGAGGACTCCCAGATTGCGAGCTCCTTCTGCAGGGGCCAAAGACTTGCCCCCGATAGTCAGTGATGGAGTCAACTGACTATATCGGGATGCCGGGAGCCACAGCCACTCCGTCTTGGACGGGTTGAGCTTGAGCTTGTTTCTCCCCATCCAGATCTGCATGGCTTCCAGGCACTGGGACATCACTTCAAGGGCATCATTGGGGTGGCCTGGGGTGGAGATGTTCAGCTGGGTGTCATCAGCGTACTGATGGTATCTCACCCCAAAGCCACGGATGATCTCACCCAGCGGCTTCACATAAATGTTGAGCAAAAGGGGCGAGAGGACCGACCCCTGCGGCACTCCACAAAATGAGCAGCCTTGAGGTCGACCTCTGCCCCCCTGTCAACACAAACTGCGACCGGTCAGAGAGAAAGGAGGAGAACCACCATAATACGGTGCCCCCCATCCCCAACTCTTCCAGCCGGTGCAGCATGATACCATGGTCGATGGTATCAAAAGCCGCTGAGAGATCTAATAGAGCTAGGACAGAGGAACATCCCCTGTCCCGAGCCCTCCAGAGATCATCAACCAATGCGATCAATGCTGTCTCCGTGCTGTGCCCAGACCTGAAACCCGACTGGAATGGATCCAGATAAGATGTTTCCTCCAGGAATTGTGGAAACTGTCGCGCAACCACACGCTCAACAACCTTCGCAATAAAGCGGAGGTTGGAGACAGGACGATAGTTAGCTAATACTGCTGGGTCCAGGGAAGGCTTCTTGAGGAGAGGCCTCACCACCGCCTCTTTCAAGGTGTCAGGGAAGTGACCCTCACTCAAAGAAGCGTTGATAATACCCTGGAGCCAGCCTCGTGTAACCTCCTGGGAGGCCAGTACTAACCAGGAGGGACATGGGTCCAGTAAACATGTGGCCGCACTAAGTCTCCCCAAAATCCTGTCCACATCATCAGGAGTCACAGAGTCAAACTCTTCCCAGGTAACATTCTCAAGACTATTCCTCATCACCCTGCCCAGATCTACCCAGTCGGAGTCCAAATCCCCCCGAATCTGAGCGATTTTGTCATACAGGTATTGTCCAAAATCCTCCGCTCTGCCTTCCAAGGGATCCTCCCACACTCCCAGATGGAGCAGAGAGTGGGTCACCCTGAACAGGGTGGCCAGACGATTCCCTGATGACGCAATAGAAGCGGAAAAGTAATTAAACTTTGCCGCTTTTATCGCCACTAGGTAGGTCTTTTTTTTTTATTGAAAAAGTTTTACCAATACAAATTTTTCCCCCTTTCCCCCCCCTCCCTAGCCCCACATTATAAGATACATATAAAAACAATATATAATTCCATCCCGTCCCCACCCTAACCCTCCCCCTCCTCCCTCTTCCCTCCCCCCCTTGACTTCCATTATATGCAATATTAATATTCCCAAACAATATATATGTTATTCAACCTTCCATATCTTTTTTCTATATTTACTAACATACTAACATAATCATCTCAGCTAAAAGTGATATAATATTTTCTAGTCTGATACTTATTCTGTACATACTCAATCCAAAATTTCCATTCCTGTATATACTTCTCATGGGTCTGATCTTTTAAAAAAGCTGAAACCTTTGCCATTTCTGCAAATCCAGCCATCTTCTGGGTCCATTGGTCAACAGTCGGTAAAACATCACTCTTCCAATGTTGGGCAATCAACAACCTAGCTGCTGTCACCATATACAAAATCAATTTAGTTTCACCCAGTGTAAAGTCTTTAACTATACCCAGTAGAAAAAATTGCGGAGAAAATTGTATTTTTTTCTTTAAAACATTTTACATAACCCACCAGATTTTTATTCAAAAAGCCCTCACTTTCCTGCAAGTCCACCAGATGTGATAGTATGTAGCATCTAAACAATCACATCTCCAACATTTTGGCTGCACATTAGGGTACATACAAGACAATTTCTTGGGGTCTAAATGCCATCTATAAAACATTTTATAAAAATTTTCTCGTAAATTTTGTGACTGTGTAAATTTAACATTCTGAACCCATATTTTTTCCCATGTTTCCATCATAACTGGTTGAGAGAAATTTTGTGCCCATTTAATCATACAATCTTTAACTAGCTCATTTTCTGAGTCTCTTTCTAACAGAACATTATAAACTCTCTTAATATGCATTGGACCTGTCCGCTTTATCTGTTCAACCAATTCTACTTCATATTCCATTAAACCAGTTTGTTGATCTTCTTTCCATCTCATCTGTAATTGATTGTACTGCAACCAAGTCAATGATTTCCCTTCTTCCAACAGTATATCCAAAGTCTTCAATCGCCACCTGCCCTCTTCAAAGTAAAGTAACTCTTTATATAAGAAACCCCCGAGTGACTTAATATTTGTATTCCACATGGTATCAGTGAGATCCAGCCAAAACGGAATCTTGTAATCCCAATTAGTTCGGTGCCTTCTCCAGACTCTCAACAAGGCATTTCTAAGTAGATGACTATTAAACACTTTATCCACTTTGTTATCATAAAATAAGTATGCATGCCAACCCCAAACCAGGTCATGACTTTCTATATTCAACAAGTCAGTCTTAGTTTTCCCAAACCAATCACTTAATTGTATCAATGCAGTTGCTTCATAATATAGTCGAAGGTTTGGGAGTTTAAGACCACCTCTCTCACAAGTATCTTGCATAATTTTCAATTTCACTCTTGGTTTTTTATCATTCCAAATGAATTTGTTCAGTCCTTTTTGCCATTCTAGCAATGGTTTGTCTGATTTAAGCACCGGTATCATTTGAAATAAAAAGATCAGTCTAGGTAAAACATTCATCTTTACTGCTGATATTCTTCCAAGCAGTGATAACTGCAGTTTCTTCCAGTTTTGCATATCTTTTTGTATCTTTTGCCACAGAACCTCATAGTTATTTTGAAACAGTTTAGCATTGGAGTCTGTGATTTGTACTCCTAAATATTTGACCTTTGAAACAATCTCAAAACCTGCCATTCTTTCCATTCTTAATATGCGACCTTACCAGTGTTCGATCAGATTCAGCGAGACTGGCCCTCCAACCACTCTCCAGGTGTCTTTTCCAGCGCTTCATCTCTCTCAGCTCCTCAGTAAACCAGGGAGCCGCTCAAGATCCACACCGGGTCAGAGGCCGCAGAGGCACAACTTGATCCAAAGCTCCACCAGCCGCTCGATTCCAGGCAGCTACCAGGTCCTCGGCCGAGTCGTGTGCCAGATCCTCAGGAAACGGCCCAAGCTCCATCTGGAACCTATCAGGATCCATCAGGCACCTGGGGCGGACCCATCTAGTTGGTTCCACCTCCCTGCAGCGGGGTGTAGTGGTTCGGAGATCTAGGCGAAGGAGCGAGTGATAAGATCATGACAAGGGTTCTATGTCTATATCCCCTATAATCAGATCACTCAACCACTGGCCAGAGACAAAAATCATGTCCAGAGTGTGCCCCCCCACTGTGAGTGGGGTCATGAACTAATTGGGTCAGGTCCATGGCCGTCATGGAAGCCATGAACTCCCGAGGTACCTCAGACGTTTCACCAATGGAAGGCAAGTTGAAATCACCCATGACCATAAGCCTGGGTGTATCCACTGCCACCGTGGCTATCACATCGAGTAGTTCGGGCAGGGCTGTTGCCACGCGGCAGGGAGCCAGGTACGTAAGCTGCAAGCCCAACTGAACCCCATGACCCCATCTCATAAAGAGGGACTCACATCCGGCAATCTGTGGCACAGTGGTCTCCCTCGGACCTAGATCTTCGTTAATGATAACCGCCACACACCCTGCCTCTCCCCTGGGCCCTTGGCTGAGTTCTTTGCAAACATGGAGTTATGGGTTTTTTTCCTTGGGTTTTGCTAACTTCTGTCAACAATTCATCCCTACCTTTGCCAAAATTGCATTACTCATTACCAATCTCCTAGAGACAAATGGAGAAGCTAAATCAAGGCCTAGCTGCCCCTTTGAGTGGACCATGGAGTGCCAAGCAGCCTTTGAGAAACTGAAATGGTTGTTTGCAGCCAAACCTGTCCTTAAACATCATGACATAAATGTCCCGTTCACAGTCCAGGCCGACACCAATGACGCCAATGACGTGGCCGTGGGGGCAGTACTACTACAAGTCGATGCTGCTGGAACTTTAAAACCCTGCACCTACACCTCCCAGAAATTAACTGAAATGGAAAGGAGATGGGCAATATGGGAGAAGGAAGCATTTGCTGTCCAATGGGACTTGCTAACTTGGAGGCATTTCCTCAAAGGCGCAAAACACCCTTTTGAGGTTTGGACAGACCATAAAAACCTAGAAGCCTTAAAAACACCCCAGAAAATGTCACTCAAGCAAGTCCATTGGGTGCAACACTTCAATCATTTTAATTTCTCTTTACGCTACCTTCCTGGAGGAAAGAATTTTATGGAGGATGCTTTATCTAGATTAGCCCAGTATAATAGCACTCAACCAGATGTGGTCCACCTGGTTAACCCCTCCAAGCAACTGGCTGCCGCCATGGTCATCAGAGCCCAGGGGAAGATGGACCTTGATCTTCCCACTGATTTAAGTGAGCAGTTAAAAGGAGCATTGAAAACTGATGACTGGTTCTTGTCCCATTCAAATGAGTGCACTATTCGTGATGGCCTGGCATGGGTAGGTTCTAAGCTATATGTCCCTGCCAGTCTTAGGGGAACTGTATTACAACAGGCCCATGATTCAAAAGCTGCTGGACACTTTGGGTTCGTGAAAACTTTATTCTTAGTTAAATGGCAGTTCTGGTGCCCTCTTTGAAAAAAAACATAGAAGCCTACATTACTAGTTATCCTGTGTGTGCTTCTAAAAAGAGGCCCCCTGGAAAGCCGTCTGGACTTCTCCAGAAGGTTACTAGGCCTAATGCTCCACGGAAGGAAATATCCATGGACTTTTGTTGAACTACCCAAGAGTGGAGGAAATACAATCATTTGGGTGATCATGGACTTGTTTTCCAAGCAGGTGCATTTTGTGCCCTGCTCCAAGATTCCCTCTGCAAAAACACTAGCTAAACTATTTATTCAACATGTGTATACATAACACGGTGTTCCCGAACTCATTGTTTCAGATAGACGGGTACAATTCACTTCCCACTTCTGGAGGGAGTTCCTGAAGATGTTAGGCTCTGCCCAAAGCCTAAGCTCTTCCCACCACCCTCAAACTAATGGGGCTTGTGAACGCGTTAACTCAGTTCTAGAACAATACCTTAGTTGTTACATAAATTATTAGCAAGATAACTGGGCCGACTTACTGCCTTTTGTGGAAGTCGCTTATAATAACTCCATCCATAGTAGCACCAGCTTCACCCCATTCAAAGTGGCTTCTGGTCAAGACTTTGTACCCATTCCAAAGCTGATAAAGGAGAAGTCCCAACCCCCTTCACTTGTGGAATGGATTGAGCAGCTTCAGTTACTTTGGCCCGTCACTCATAAGGCATTAGACGAGGCTCATTGAACCCATATGAAACAGGGGACAAGAAAAGGGCTATGCCGAAGGACTACCCAGTTGGGGATAGGGTTTTCTTGTCCACTAAGTACTTACAAACTACCCAGAAGTGAAAGAAATTAGGACTTAAGTATGTGAGTCCTTTCCCTATTATAAGGATTGTAAACCTGGTCATGGTACAGTTAGAGCTCCCTAAAACCCTTAGAAGGATCCACCCTGTGTTTCATGTTAGTTTGCTGAAATCTGAACATACTTCCTGCCTTCAACCTGACCAACCTACCCCCTCCTGTACCCCTCCTCATTGAAGGAGAGCAGCATTTTGAGGTCAAAGAGATCCTAGATTCCAGGAAACATAGGGGGAAAGTACAGTATTTGGTGGCCTGGAAACATTTTCCTCCCTCTCAATCTGAATGGGTGAACGAGTGAGATGTCAGAGCCCCAGAACCTTTACAACTGTTTCACACCAAATATCCTGATAAGCCTTAGTGTTCTTACTGTAAATGCTCCTATGTTTTGGGTTGTTTCGTTTCTTTCTATCTTGTCTATTTTGTGTTGTGTTTTTTTCCATCTCCAGGGCTAATGCCTCTACCACAGGAGGGCCGAATGTCAGCCTCTTTGATGCTTACTTGCTATTGGTTGCCATAGTAATGGGGACAGGGAAAGATTGGCATTTGGGTGGGGAAGTGTGCTGGAGAGAGATGGCCTGTGTGAACCAAAAGGGAGGAATGCTCTCATGATCTACTGCGCAGATGAATGGACTTGTTTATACCCAGTCAAGGTAAACCATCCCGGAATACCAGATGGGCAAAAACACCTGAAGATGTACCCCACAGGACACATGACAACTTGAAGGATCAAAATATCGAAGACCAGTGTAAGTGTGGGGGATATAATGGAATTTTAGTTGAGGAAGAGACTGTATAATTCTGTGCATCTTAACCTCACTTGGGGCACAAGGATAATTGTAAAAAAAAATTGCTTTCCAAGATGTTTGCCTTGATTTAATGGATATAGCTTTTGTCTTAAGATCCATTAAACTTGGAGATACACAAAGACTGAGAATTAAAGCATTTGCTCAAAGTTCTTCCATATATTTCTTACCCAAAGCATGTTTAGATGAATCAATCAGCTTGAGACATCAAAATACGAACTGATAAAAGCAGTCGGAGAGGTCCTGTTTGGGCCAAATCCAACAGAAGTGGAAGAAAGAATTTAACTACATTTATATTTAATTTGTGGAGGGATTATCAGGTGTTTCAGAATAATAATATAACATAGCTGGAATAGAATCTTGGAGGTTCTATTCTTACGTAGGTAGAAGCCTTTCGCGGGTGTTTCTATGTAGGTCTTTGGTTATTCGGGTTTTCTCCCACGTAAAATTGGAAGTGTCTTGGCGACAAAGATCTACATATTTGTGTATGTATGTATGTATGTATGTATGTATGTATGTATGTATGTATGTTTTCTTTTCTTTTCGTAGGCCTTATGTGTATTTCTCTTTAGCCAGGTTCTTTGTACGTAACCAAGATTTTTATGCAGCCCTAGTTCAGTGAACTAGTGGATTGTGATTTCACAGAACTAGGGCTGCATAAAAATCTTGGTTTACATAGGAAGAACCTGGCTAAAGAGAAATACATATGTATGTATGTATATATATTTAATTTTTTAAATATTTTATTAGTTTTAAAAGTAAAACAATGGACATTGCTCAATCTCTCTGGTTTCTAACATTTGTGTCTAAATCAAATTAATAAGTAATCTATTCCTTGATCTATATACAAATTTACATATCCCCTCTTTCATTATGCAGTATATCAAGTATGCAGTATTTTACTTCTTAAATAACTGTGCATGTATTTAATAAACCTATATTACATTCACAAATTCAATATACATTGATATATTGATATACATTTCTTGAAGAGATCTCTGGTCCTCTCTATTCCACTGTTTTCTTCTATTGCTTTGCACTGTTCATTTAAGAAGGCTTTCTTATCTCTTCTAGCTATTCTCTGGAATTCTGCATTCAATTGATGTATCTTCTCTTTCACCCTTGCCTTTCACTTCCCTTCTTTCCTCAGCTATTTGCAAAGCTTCCTCAGACAGCCATTTTGTTTGCTTTCTTTTTTTTTCTGTTTCAAGTTTTTATTTTATATTGTTTATTACCCATCAATGCATGATTAGTGTGATATCTGGGTATCGTACATTTCAGTACAATAAACATAATGTTACTACTCCTGGTTATTACATTTCATTTTCATAGTTTCATATACACATATCTTTTACTATCACCCTTCAATTCTAAACCTTCCCTTTGTTCTTTCATACACCTTCATGTCAGTATATCTATATACTGTATCTATCTATATATTTATTATTATTCTCCTCTTATTTCTATCTCAATTTTATTTTGCTTCCCCCCCTTTCAATATTGCTATAATATTCAACGAGGTGTTTTTTCCCATTTCCTTTAGTTTCCTCTTCACATCAATTTATATCAAAAATTCATCCTTCAATCTTTTATTATTCATTGCCTCAATGTACACTCCTAGTACCAATCACAATCATTAATACATAATTCTATAATATAGAGTATAATTTGGGGTGAAATCTAAAATTTGTTACTACCGGTTCTGTGGGCGTGGCTTGGTGCGGGGGGGGGATAATGTGACTGGGTGGGCATGGCCAACATTTTTTTTTTACTTTTAAAAGCATTTTTTCTACAATTTTAAGAGGTTGCAGAAAAAAATGCTTTGAAAACTCTCTGATGATCAGGCAAGTCAGCTGGGATTGCCAGAGGCTTTTAAAGGCATTTTTTCCCCTGCAATCTCTTTGGCCAAAGGGGTTGCAGAAAAAAATGCTTTGAAAAGCCTCTGATGATCCCAGCTGAGCCATGCGATCATCAGAGGCTTTTTTTTTTTACTTTTAAAAGCATTTTTTCAGCTGTAGATTTCTTTTTCCACAGTCGCTCAACTTCAATTTGCAAGTCGCGGTATTTTGTGATTTTTTTCTTGCTGCTTATCTTCAATCTGTGCATCACCAGGTATTGCAATGTCAATGAACCATACTTTTTTCTTTTCAACTACTGTTATGTCAGGTGTGTTGTGGGCCAAGTGCCTGTCAGTCTGAATCCTAAAGTCCCACAAGATCTTGAGTTTCTCATTCTCCAAAACTTTCTCAATCTGATGTTCCCAGTGATTTTTGCTGTACTCAAATCCAAACTTCTGCCACAATTTCCAGTGAAT
>WNWU01009340.1:0-22767 GCA_012654045.1 Ptyas mucosa | reverse complement strand
CTCTCCACCTGCCACACTCCCAAATTGCATCAAAATAGGGGCAGGTGACTAAGTGAGAGGCAGGAAGCTTTCCCCCCTGATGAGGGGAGAGAAGAGACGGCAAAAGGAACTCCGTCTCGCTCCATGCACCCCAATGAAAGGCACCAGCAGCCTGGCCGCTTCCCTTACCCGCCCTCTCCGGCGCTGAAGCCGAGTGTCAGCCACATGCCCAGTCACCCATGGAGATATCAGATGGGCTGTGGTGCTAGGTGGGAGGCCACAGGAATGACAGGCAAGTGGGCTGGGCTTTGTGGGCCATGTGGGAAGCCACGGGGAAGGAAGGCAAGCAGGATTGGACATGTGCAATATATGGGAGGCTGTGGTGCAAACAGGCAAGTGGGCTGGGTCATGGGTACATGTAGTAGGCTGCAGGGAAGATAGGCAACCAGGTTGGGCCACGGGGACTGTGTGGGAGGCCATGTGGAAGGCAGGCAAGCAGGCTGTGTGGGAGGCTGTGGGGAAGGCAAGCAAGTGGGCTGGGCCACGGGGACCATGGGGGTGACAGCATGGTGAGGAGTGAAGGAAGGCTCACCAGGCAGAGATTAACTGAGCTGTGTGGTTGAGGCAAATGAGTGAACCAGAGACCTGCAGCAGTTATGCCACGGGCATGACTCCAGTAAGTGGGCGAGGCAACATAAGGAGTGACTGGGAGGGGAGGGGCGGATGGGGCCAGCCAATGGTGGGATCAGCCAGTTCTCCGAACTGCAGAAAAAGTTAAAAAACCATTCACCTAAACCTGGGCGAACTGGCTGGATCCCACCTCTGTATAATAGGTATTATATGCTTAGCCCCATTATATCTTGAATCTCCCTACCCTCCTCCTCCTTTTCCCTTGTGGACATGGAAGACAATCATAGCAGCAAAATGAGTCCCCTTCTTGCTTGACTTTGCTGTATCCTGCCTTACAAGGATCATTACACAAAGACCAAGGTGGTGCCTATCAAGAAATTTTAAAAAAATTGATATAGGAATTTCAAGCATTATAAAAATTAAAATGCAAAGCAACCAAGAAATATCAAACCTATACAATTCATACATGCAAGTAGGGTTTCCTTTCACACAGTCAGAGTCCCAAACCTGGTTGTGGAACCAGGTTTTAGAGTCTCAAAAAGGCCAGCATGATTGTGGCCATCTTGACATCCAGAGAAATTCCAGTCAAAGTGTTCTACAGCATAAAAGGAGCGGTTTATAGGCTTTAAGTATTCTTTGGCTGATGGAACCTGACGCATATTCCTCCTGCCTGCCTGGTATGAATTGAAATAACTGGGGAGAGATGATACTTCCATGAATCTTGTTCTAACACATGAAGGGCTTTAAAGGTTGACACCAGCATCTTGAACTGCACATGATAGCAGACTAGCAACCTATTTAACACAGAGAATAGTCATATTACATATGCCAAATAACCTAGTAGTCATTTACTAGATGCTCTGTTGCATTCTGCACTAGCTAAAACTTCTGAACTCTCTTCAAGGGCAGCTCCATGTCGATACATAATTCGTATGAGAGGTCATGAGGAAAACTATGACAATTATTTCTATAACAAATATTTCAAATGTAAACATTCATATGGGTCTTTTTTTCCTTTCCCCATGGGATTTCTACAGAGGTTAACCAAGAGATGATGCTATGAATTTTCCATCAATAGAGAGACATTTTTATGCTGTATAAATGAAGGAAGACAAACCTAGATTCATACATCTAACCTGAGGAAATCCTACTGGCCATGTGATGGAATCCCCAGAGATATTGAAGAATTTGTCAGTTGGAGCTGTGGGATCTATTCTTCCAACTTTGACCCTAATAAAGGGCTGGTTTGGGAATGTGATCCAGTTGATAATATCAAATCCGCCAATGAATTCTCCATTTTTGTCAAAAGTAATCTTTTCACCAACACTGTTGTTGAACGAGACACTTCTTAGAAAGGAATGAAGCTATAATACAGTGATAAAAAGAGGGAGGGAGGGAGGGAGGGAGGAAGGAAGGAAGGATTTATACTGGATATTGCTTGTTTGCTTTTATTTTAGTTGTAGATTAGGACCAAACAAATAATACAACAATCATTTGAAAACAAGAATAGACGTAAAATATCATATTAATAGAATAAAATAAGAATGTATAAAAATAGTATATATGTAATATATAAGGTATTTCTAATTCTCAAAACAGATGTTTCTAATTCTTTATATTACCTGGTTATGGTGTTACAAGTGGGGAACATCTCAGATATGACTCAAAGTGACCCAAAATTTCCATTTCCTCCTCATCAAGTTATTTTTAAAAAAAAAACAAGAAGAGAACTTTAACAATTTTTCCTTTTTAACAGTTTCGCATCAGTAAAAAAAAATTACTCATACATTTTTTCTCCCTTATTCTAATGTATCTTTTGTACATATATTTCTAATATTAATTTAGTTATTTACATATATACATATAAATACCTGTGTACATAATTTTATTTCTGCATGTTTCCACATATTTGTTATTGTACTTCTACTTCTACTTCACCATTATTTAATTTTTCACCAAGTTATTTTACTATGTCATAGAACATTCCCTACAAATGGTTAGAAAGGAGGACATTATAACAGGCAAACTCTTCTAGTGCCTTTAGGGACTATCTGTATTGATAAAGTGCATAATGTGGAGATGTTTCTGTTCTCTTAACAAAAAAAAATCATTATGATATTCATAAATTTGACAGTTACATCAGGACTTTTTCAGTTGGCAACTGGAGCAAATATATATATATAAACATATGAAATGATCAGATAAATCAATATTTTCCATGAATTTCCTAAACCTTATCCATAAACTATAATCTTAAAACATGATTGTTTTCTCCGATGTATCCCACTACCTCCTTCATTCCCACTTATTGAGGTATTGTTCAAGGAAAAATAAGAGTAGCAGTTACTAAATACATTATAGTAATGAGAACAGAGAATGTGAAAGGAATACATACAACGTATTTTATGTTTCATTCTAGAATAAACAGGAGTTAACAAGGACCCCTAGAGTAAACAAGATAGCACAATGGATTTTAGTGGCATAAAAGCAGAGTCTCATTAAGTTTCCACCAATTAACTTCTGAGGGTAGAATAACCCTGGTAGTGAGAAATAATGAGCAAAACAGCAATGCAAGTGAGCCTTAATAGAAGGTCTATGATGAGATTCATGAAGAACATCTTCATCAGGAAATGCCTTGAAAAGTGGGCATGACAGTCCTTTGAATAATCAAAAAAGTCAGTATGATTCACTAGAAACATTCCAATCAAATCTTTTAGAACAAAAGGTTACCAAGCCTCTGATCCAGCCCATAATGCAGAGGTGAAGGGGGGACCAGGGGTGAAATGCTACCAGTTTGGATTGATTTGCCAGTACCGGTAGTAATAAATGCTACCGGTTCAGAAGAATTGGTATTTCTGATGGTCAGCTGTGCCACGTGAATTATATTCGCTAGAAAGCAAGAAATCCTGTTTTCTAGGGAATCTAAATTGCGCGGCACAGCTGTTTCCCCCCACATTGTTCTACTTACCTTTGCAGACTCAGAAAAGGCTTCTTACTCCTCCTTTTACAGCACTGCATGATAGCACCTGTGGTGCACATGTCCGTGAAGCATGCATTTGGCATGCACCACGCATGTGTGTGTGAAGCAGACCGGTAGTGAAGCTAACTGGTAGCAAACTTCAGAGCATTTCACCCCGGGGGGGAGGGGCATCTCCTTCCATCTACTTAAAGAGCCTGTAGTACAGTGGTTTAAAGCACCCTGTTATTAACATCTATTAACATCTGCTGCTTGCAATTACTGCAAGTTCGAATCCCACCAGGCTCAAGGTTGACTCAGCCTTCCATCCTTTCTAAGGTGGGTAAAATGAGGACCCAGATTGTGGGGGCAATAAGCTGACTTTGTATAAATATACAAAAGTATGAAGGCTATTGCTTAACGCACTGTAAGCCGCCCTGAGTCTCTGGAGAAGGGCGGCATATAAATCAAATAAAAAAAAAAGACTCATCTTTATAACAGTTAATTTGAGGGACTGAAGAATATTCAAAAGGTTGCTGTAGTGGTTTTGTAAAATGCCGATTATACCATACGAGCATATAAATATTCCAGTTCAATAAGTCAGCAGTTTATTTCACTTTTAGAATCATACCAATGTCCTAAAAGTATTATTCATTAAGGTTGATGGACAGATGTTGCTACTACACATATGGTACATTTCTCTGCTTTAAATCGTACCTGCCATGACACTTGATTTGGAAACTGCTGCCTTCTTTCTTTCACTAATATTCTTTGTCGGGACTTTGATAAATACAGAGATTGCAAAGCATGTGCCACAGCATGGACTGCATTGTAAATATTATAGCTCTGGCCACTCATGTGTGTTTCAAACACAGATGTAAGAAGAGTCTCAAGCCTCTCCTGTCCAATACATTTGTTCTCAGACTTCTCTGTTTCCGGATTGGTGAAGAAACAGTTGAATGCCTGTTCCCAGAAATCTTTCCTAAAATAATCATGCTGGTTGTTGATTGGATGTATGCTTTCGAGAAACTTTGGAAAGTCTTTGATCTCCTTTGTGTGAACCGCAAAGGATAAAGCACCTTGCAGGAAACGGATATCCCATGATCTATGAAAGGAAATTGAAGTGTAATCTGTCTGAGCTGTTGTAACCCAAATTTTTGTCTTCTTTGGTATATCTTCCACTTCTGCCAGTTGCAAGTACATTCTCAGAAAAGTTATGGACCTACTTTCACCATATAAGACTACGACATTGGCTGTGCTGGTCATGAGAACTTGGTATATTTGGAATCCATCACCTATTACTTCATTAAAATCAACATAAAAAGCTACATAAGGAAAGTCTTGTATGAAATCAAAGCAGATGCCATGCTGGGAAAACATGGGAAGCACCTCCTGGACAAATTTCTCTCCATTGTCATCATTCACGGCCAGAATTTTCTGTTTCTAGAAATAGATTGAGAAGCACCACTGTCAACAACCCAGCAATCCTGGTTAACATCAGTAGTTGAATTTGATATAGCTAAATTACAACCCTTCTTGGGTCTAATATTGTTCCTAACAGGCATTTTCTTATTTTTACAATACTTAGCTATATGCCCTTTAGCCCCACAAGCAAAACAACGTTTTACAACATAGGCAGTTGAGTACATTTTTTCTTCTTTTGGTTGTTGCACTCTCAACTGATCCCTTTCTTGTCTTCTTTTGGATTCTTCCAATAACCTACCGGTTATGCCAGCCAATGTCAGGTCATCTCTGGACAAAACCTCTAACGAAGAAACATAGTCATCATAACTATCGTCTAATGAAGAAAGAATTATATAAACTTGTTGTAGTTCCGAGAAAATCAGTTCCTTTTCATGTAGCTCCTGGAAAATTCTGGTCATGGATTCCAAATGAGCCATCATATCTCCACCCTTAAGAAGATGTTGTTTAAACAATCTTCGTGTGAGATAGATATGAGCACCCACAGTGTCTCGAACATATAGTCTCTTCAACTTGGTCCAACACCTAGCAGCAGACTCTTCGCCACGAATATGGACAAGCTGCTGGTCACCTAGTGTTAGTCCAATAATGCAAAGAGCTCGTTCATTGTCTCTGTTAAACTTGGTTATCTTCTTCACATCTTCTTCATCATCAGGATTCCATGCTGTTACATCCGGTGGATTATTAACTATGTCCCAAAGTCCTTCTCTACGCAGAAGTAGACTACATTTTGTAGACCAGGATACATAGTTTGTTCCATCCAGCCGGGTTATCATGGAAAAATTTGCTGCCTGTTCTAGAGCCATCTTCATTTGGATTGTTTATCACCAACACAGTTTGTACTATTCACATTAACTCTCAGTTTAGCTTTTAACAATCCTTGTTAGTTATGGTTGGCTCTGGGCCCATAACCCATGTTAAGGATATTGATGTTGTTTTACCAACCAGCAGAGTAACTGCACAAGGAAACGTTGAGAGCAATGAATAAGAAAACTGGTTTAGCAAAAGTGTACTTTATCATAGGAAAAAGCAGTAGCGTAGTCATAAACAAATCCCAAGTCTTCACCAATAAATCAGTCCAGTAAATCAGTCCAAACAACTCACTCTGGTTAACAAACCACGATGGTAGCAGATCCATCAACAGATAGCAACTCCTTCACAATAGCAGTTCATAGCAGTTCAGTCACAATAGCAGTTCATAGCAGCAGCAGCACATAGCAGCAGCAGCTTCAATAGCAGTAGCAGCAGCACATGACCAGGTTACAATACTTTGTTTAAATATACTCCCAACTGGTCATTATCCCATTACAGCATGACTCAGCAAGAACGTAACATTTACAGCTTAAAGTTACAGTATATATATATTGCCTGGACAACTGGTTCTAACATTATATACATCTTATAGAATCCTAACAACTCCAATCCAGATCCATCTAAAATGCAACAATAGCTGGAGAAGAGCACTATGCTGGTGGGATTCATCTGGAAACATTTGTTGGAAGAAAACTGCTTGAGTCTCTTTATCCATGACTGGAGCAGAGCCATACGTCAGCTAAAGGAAGCAAAAAACAAAGATTGTTGGGAGCCTCTGAAAATGTGTACATACAATTGAATCTTCGGGTGTCCTTGAGCTTAGATACTAAAACATGTTCCAAATATTTGCATTTATTTCAAAATGTCTGTGGAGATTCTCAGTCATCCAGGTCATGGTTGTCCCAAAGTTGCTTTTTCAAAAGGCAACTGGACTTTCTGGTTTTTCTTTGAAGACATTTCGCTTCTCAGCCAAGAAACTTTTTCAGCTCTCATTGGATGGTGGGGCCTGGATGGTGGGGAATATACTCCCTGCAGACAGGTAACACATGGCACAACATAGGAAAACAAACCCATCAGGACTAGATTCTGCAGTCTGTCTTCTTTTAAAAGATAGAGGCCACTCTTTTGCACATAGCAAAGTCCACATTTTGGACAGAGAGAACCATTGCTTTGAAAGAGGCATCAAAATGTCCATCTATGACAAGATTTGAACAGTCCTCTCTCAACAGAGGGGGAGGGATATGACATCATCTGTCTCCAATCTACAACACAGTCCTCTCACCAATTACAAGAAGGCTCGACACCTATTTCCACCAGCCAGGTGGTCTTAACACCTCACTAAAAGAATGCAAATGACCAGCTGTCTGCAAGGAGTATAAATCCTAGTCAGTCATCACTCTTACCTGAGGAAAAGAATACAGACTTGCTGGATTAGAAGTAAAGGGAGGTGTCCCAAAGCTTAGAGGACATAGAGACTTTATTACAACTGGAGCAGGATTCCTAAGTACTGGATTTAAGCAGGTTGATTTCCTTCTTATTATTTTGAACTAGACATACAAGCCAGTTCAGTGGTGAAATCCAATATTTTTTTACTACTGGTTCTGTGGTCGTGGCTTGGTGGGTGTGGCAGGGGAAGGATACTGCAAAATCTCCATTCCCACCCCACTCCAGGGGAAGGATACTGCAAAATCCCCATTCCCTCCCCACTCCTGGGGGAAGGATATTGCAAAATCTACATTCCCACCCCATTCTGGGGCCAGCCAGAGGTGGTATTTGCCAGTTCTCCGAACTACTCAAAATTTCTACTACAGGTTCTCCAGAACTTGTCAGAACCTGCTGGATTTCACCCCTGAAGTATTTTCTCTACTTACTGTTTAGATAAATAGTTAAATCTTACTTAATGGGTATCTATCAAAATGTTATATACAATCTGAGCATCTTCTTTATCGTACAGTTGCAAGAAAAAGTATGTGAACCCCTTGGGTTTATGTGGAGTTTTGCATGAATTGGTCATAAAATGTGCTCTGAACTTCATCTAAGTCACAACAATAAAAGAACACAGTCTGCTTAAAATAATACTACACAAACATTAGATGTTGCCATGGTTTAATTGAACATAACATGTAAACATTCACAGTGCAGGGAGGAAAAAGTATGTGAACCTTTGGACTTAAAAACTGGTTGACCCTCCTTTGGCAGCAATAACCTCAACCAAACGTTTCCTGTAGTTGCAGATCAGACCTGCACAATGATCTGGAGTAATTTTGGACCACTCCTCTTCACAAAACTGTTTCAGTGTAGCAATATTCTTGGGATGTCTGGTGTGAATCGCTCTCTTAAGGTCATGCCACAGCATTTCAATCGGGGTGAGATCAGGACTCTGACTGGGCCACTCCAGAAGGCGTATTCTGTGCTGTTGAAGCCATTTTTTTGTTGAAATACTTGTATGCTTTGGGTCATTGTCCCGTTGCATCACCCATCCTCTGCGGAGCTTCAGTTGGCAGACAGATGGTCGTATATTTTCCTGCAAAATGTCTTGATAAACTCTGGAATTCATTTTCCCATCAATGACAACAATCTGTCTAGGCCCTGAGGCAGCAAAGCAGCCCCAAACCACGATGCTCCCTCCGCCATGTTTTACAGTGGGGATGAGGTTTTGATGTTGGTGTGCTGTGCCTTTTTTTCTCCACACATAGTGTTGTGTGTTCTTCCCAAACAACTCAATTTTGGTTTCATCTGTCCACAGTATATTTTGCCAGTAGTGCTGTGGAACATCCAGGTGCTCTTTTGCAAACTTCAAACGTGCTGCAATATTTTTTTTGGACAGCAATGGCTTCCTCCGTGGTGTCCTCCCATGTCCTTCATTCTTGTTTAATGTTTTTCTTATTGTAGATGTGTCAACACAAATGTTAGCATGTGCCAGAGATTTCTGTAGGACTTTAGCTGACACTCTAGGATTCTTTTTACCTCATGAAGCATTCTGCGCTGTGCTCTTGCAGTCATTTTTACAGGATGACCACGCCTAGGGAGAGTAGCAACAGTGCTAAACTTTCTCCATTTGAAGGCAGTCTGTCTTACCGTGGACACATGAACATCAAGGCTTTTGGATATACTTTTGTAACCCTTTCCAGCTTCATGCAAGTCAACAATTCTTGATCGTAGGTCTTCTGAGAGCTCTTTTCTGCGAGGCATGGTTCACATCAGACAGTGCTTCTTGAAACCAGTAAACCCAAAACAGGTGTGTGTTTTTAAAGGGCAGGACAGCAGTCAGCAACACATCCAATATCATCACACTGATTGGAGTCAAGGTTGGCTCACTCCTGTCTCCAATTAGCTCTTGGAGAAGTCATTAGGCTAGGGCCGTGATGGCGAACCTATGGCACGGGTGCCACAGGTGGCACGCGGAGCCATATCTGTGGGCACACGAGTGTTGCCCTACTCAGCTCCAGTGCGCATATGCGCACCGGCCAGCTAATTTTTGGGCCTTCCAGGCCCACCTGAAGTCGGGAAATAGGCTGTTTCCAGCCTTTGGAGGGCCTCCTGGGTGAGGGACAGAAGGCCGTTTTTGTCCTCCCCAGGTTCCAAGAAAGCCTCTGGAGCCTGGGGAGGGCGGAAAACGGGCCTACTGGGCCCACTGTGCCATCGCATGCCAAAAGTAAGGGTAGCACAGGGGGGTGATGCACGCATGTGCGGGGGGTGGGGCACATTGAATTATGGGTATGGGCACACGTATGCACGACCTCCCCACATGATCCCCACTTTTGGCACGTGACAGCAAAAAGGTTAGCCATCACTGGGCTAGGGGCTCACATACTTTTTCCTCCCTGCACTGTGAATGTTTACATGTTATGTTCAATTAAACCATGGCAACATCTAATGTTTGTGTAGTATTATTTTAAGCAGACTGTGTTCTTTTATTGTTGTGACTTAGATGAAGTTCAGAGCACATTTTATGACCAATTCATGCAAAACTCCACATACTCCCAAGGGGTTCACATACTTTTTCTTGCAACTGTAAAAGCTAAACACTCTAAGATTGTTCAGGAAGTCAGTCATCACTCTTACCTGAGGAACTTTGTAGATGTTCAGAACAGTTGTCCCATGGAGACAGATGTCAGGTCCCACAAGGACGGCAGCCAGATTTTGGGGAACCCCACATTTGTAGTTAGGAATGAATCTGCCCTGGGTGAAGGGAAGCCACATGGAAGCAAGGTAAGTCTAACCTGGACTAAAATGGCTATTATAGATGCGAAAGCCCAGAGTGACATTGGGCAGGATCTGAGGATTTTCATTGATCTCCTTGATAGCAAATACTAAAGCCAGAATGTGCTGGTAATTTTGATAAAATATTCTGTAACAAGAATTACATAACACATTTAAAAGGATCTGCTTCAGATGATGGCATGTCCAATTTTCCAGACTTATATCTTGGAAGAAAGAAACTCAATTTTCCTACCAGTAATAGCAATTTAAATATTAATCATAGGTAATACAGTTCCTTCGGATTTTAGTTGTATGTAGATCATGTACACAAATCTATATTCTCTACCTAGAATGAATTAGATATGTCATAATGGACTTCTGACCTACACTGAAAATACATCAAGATATCATATGTTTGAAAAAAAGGTGTTTCTTGGTTTTGTTATTATAGCTCAGAGGAAAAAATTCTGAGCATCATATAATTAAACAGTTGGACTCAGAGCTGCAAAAATCAATCTATTAGGAACATACATAAGTCCGTCTTGAAACTCCTTAGAAAGATGTTGACTGAAATCAGGGGGATCAGAAAATGACAAGAACACAGAAATGATGCTACCAATGCTAACTTCTTCCAGCTGATATGTGTGATGAATAGGGACAGGCTCATCATGGTCACATTGAACATTAGGATCCTGGCATGCCACTTGAGGCATTACTATCAACAATGATACCATCAATGCTACCATCATCCATAGATGTCTTCTTTTGGTATACAAATGTCCCTGTCTGCAACATGATTCTTGAAGGTGCCCAAGTAAAACAGTCTGACATGACTTCATCAGCTGTTTTCCAGGCAAGAATAGACAGTAATATCTACCACTGTTTATACTCACAGACTTCTAAAGGCTTCTAGTTTGAATGTCATGGGAAATATTAACAATGCTGTCATGGTCAGGTTATTGTTTTGCCTTGGAGTCCCATAGGATTTGGAAGATACAAACAGGCTAATTTCATAATGATAGAGAGACCAGCGTCTGTATAGAGATTTTTTACATTCACAACTCAAAAAAAAAAAAGTGAGGGCCTTCTGGGAAAGTGAGAAGTGATGAAAAAAAATGAAATTACTATATATATCTCAGTGTAGAAATATGGAAACAGAAATAGAAGTAGATAATAATAAAAGTAAATAAAAGTAGATGATAATCCACCCGATGGATTCATGACCGGCTGACCAACCACACTCAATGTGTAGTCCTCAATGGGACTGGATCTACATGGAGGGAGGTATGCAGTGGGGTAGTTTCCACCCCCGCAAGGTTTATTGGGTTTTTATTTTTAAACATATAGCAACATCAATACATGAACAGTGTGGCCTCTGGGTATGGTTCATGTTAATACAATAGCAACAGTCAATTGTTACATTAATCAAATTTATATAATCCTAATATTAATGTACTTTATTATTTTAAAGTAGTTATTCAATATTTCAATGTTCCATTCTAATGTCAATAATCTTCTTGAACATACATAGTAATACCATCTTTCAACCTCTCATCTTTCCATCTAATTATTACTTATATTCAATTTATATAGAAATTATAACTACTAATATTCTCCCTAATTCTTATTTCTACCTCTATTTCTAGTTTTTAATCAGGCCATCATTATATTAGAAAAAAGAAGAAAGAAAAAAAGGGGGGAAATTCTATTCTATCCATCATCTCTTGCCCATTTTATTACTTAAATTCTTATTCATTTTTTGGCCTTCCTCCCATACTCCTCTCTTGGATCTCTGTCACTGTCAGCATCTGTATCTTCATTATTCCATCTAAAAATTTTTCCCATCTCTATCCTCCTAAACTTGCAAATCTCCAGAATATCCATTCATACTCTTATCTCCCTTTCAGAAACATTTTCCAGATTATCCAATTCCAATTCCAATTTTATATCTCTCAAAAAGTTTTTCTCATCCTCTTGTTTTATTTGGTGATTTGTCTGTTCTATATTTTTCTCCATTCTTTCCGCTGCCTCCTCTCTTTCCTGGCCTCTTCGATCTTCATTCATTGCCAGTTGTATCATATTTTCTACTTTGTCATTTATGTCTTGGATTAAGTCTTTTATCTCTCTTTGGTTCTTTGTCATGGTATCCCTAATGCTTTGAAACATCCATGCCATTTCTCTTGACATCTTACTCATTTTCCCATGAAAGGGCATCTTGTCTTAGTTTAATAAATCCACTTTTAGTCAGGGCCACAAACAATATATTTAGTTTTAGTTTGGTCATCAAAGAGTTCAATAATCATAGCACTTTACATCTCAGGGTTATTAATCAATTCCATTAAAATAATCCAGACAGTTTCCACACAACAAAAGTCACTTTACTTCACTTAAAAGTCATCCTTATCCTCACAATAATAAAACAATTAATTATAGGACAGTTAGTATCACCACAATCCTTCAAAAAGATGTTGCTTGTTTTTTCTGTCAAAGTTTTCCTAGATTTGTAGCGGTGTAGTATATTCCATTCACCAGTAGATGGCAGCATCAACAGAGGTTTCAGCTTTGTTTCAAACGTGGTAAATTAAAATCAAAATTTAATTCAGTTTATAGAGACAAAATTAAATACTCAAATCAATTCAGGTACATATTTCCAGCATATTATAATGCCTTTCCATAACAACGCCTACCCAGTTTAAAATCCAATTTTCTTTGATTAAAAAGTCTTTGGCTTTTCTCCCCTCAGTTCCTTTTATTCAGGTCTAGGATTTTTCTCTCTATGATAGTTTACCACTTTGAAAAAGGTAATTCTAAGAGTCTCTTTTCTTCTCTGGATTCTCTTCTCTTTTCCTTTAACTTTAGGGACTAAATGCAAAAAAAAAAGAAAAAAGAATCTTCTCACCCAGCTCTAATCAACTGTTCACTAACTCCGCTCCAGCCCCAGTCTTAGGTATTACTCGGTGGTCCTAGCTTTGTGGCACCCATGTTTAGACTGCCTCTTCTCCTTGTCATGGCTGAGAGGGAAAGAAAAAAAACCGGGGTCAGGCAGGAGAGTTATGACTCTCTGCAATCTCACAGGGCACCCCTCTTTGCTTCATCTCCCCTACAGGGTGGCTTTAGCTCCTTTCGGAGCCCACTGGTGGAGAGAACTCAGCATGGGAGCGTGGAGACCTGCTCAACGTGTCTGATCCCGCTGCAACTTCAACCAGAAGTCTGTTCCGGTACTCTTCAATATCTTCATAAATAATTGGACAAAGGAATAGATGGGGAACTCATCAAATTTGCAGATGACACCAAGCTAACAGGAATAGCCAACACTCCAGAAGATAGGCTTAAGATACAGAAGGATCTTTTACAGATTTGAACATTGGGCCCTATCTAACAAATGAAATTCAGTGGTGAAAAAAGTAAGGTTCTACATTTAGGCAAGAAAAACAAAATTCACAGGTACAGTGTTTGTTTGTTTGTTTGTTTGTTTGAATTTGTCAAACAAAAACAAGAACAAGAATAAAAGAATAAAAATCCAGTGACAGGGATGATAGGCACGTTAGTGCACTTATGCACACCCCCTCTACTAACCACTTAAGTGTGATGTAAGGTCCACGGAAGTCAATTTGTGACTGAAATTGTGAAAATTTGTAGCTGAAACAACTGAATCAGGTAGAGCATTCCAGACTTTGACAACTCTATTACAGAATCATACTTTTTACAGTCAAGTTTAGAACAATTTATATTACGTTTGAAGTGGTAGTATTATTGTGATTAAAACAAAAAGACTCATTTACAAGTAAAACATTACTACATATAATTTTGCATGCAATACCTAGGTCTGACTGCAAGTGACGCAGTTCTAAGTTGTCTAAACTGAGAATTTTGAACCTAGTAGCATAGGGAATTCTTTTGTGTACAGAATAGTGCAAGACTTTTCTTGTGAAATACTTCTGAACCTGCTCAATTGTACTGATGTCAGATATATGGCAGGGATTCCAAACAGTTGAACAATACTCTAAGATTGGTCTAGAATAAGTTTTATAAATTCTAATTAGCAATTCAATGTTTACAAAAAAAATCTGTGCAAAATTAAATTTACAACTCTTAATGCTTTTTAAGCAACTTTGGAGTATAGATTGTCAGAGATAAGTACAGCTAGGTTCTTGACAAAGTGAGGGTCATCAGGTAGTTCAATGCCATCTACCGTATTTTTCAGAGTATAAGACGCACTTCCCCCCCAAAAGAAGGTGAAAATTTGGGTGCGTCTTATACTCCGAATGTAGCCCTGCCCACCCGCTGGCCCCCACCCTTTGGCCTCTGCCTCCCAGCAATTTACCTCCTTGCAGCAAGCAGCAAACAGCCTGTTTCAGCTTCAGCACAGCCTGATTAGCACAAGCTGTTTGCTGCAAGGAGGCAAATTGTTGGGAGGCAGAGGCAGAGGCAGATTTTTTTTCTTGTTTTCTTCCCCAAAAACGGTAGGAGCATCTTATAGTCCGGAGCGTCTTATACTCCAAAAAATACAGTAGCTTATACTTGACATTCTGATTATGTTTACCAATATGTAAGACAGAGCATTTATTGATTGAAATTTGAAGTTGCCAAATAGTTGACCATTCAGACACATAGTTGAGATCATTTTGCAAAACAACAGAATTATCTGTAGTATTGTATAATTTTACATCATCAGCAAAAAGGACGCAATTGCTTTTAAGTTGATCACATAAATTGTTGATATAGAGCAAGAAAAGTGTGGGACCTAAGATGCTGCCTTGTGGAACACCACTGTTAATTGATGCAGGATTAGACAGCGAGTTTCCTATTTTGACTTTCTGCATTCTATTAGACAGGAAAGCCGCAATCCACTTGTGCAAAGGACCAAAAATGCCTTAAGAGTTTAATTTCAACAGCAGTTTACCATGTACTACTGCCTTACAAAAATCTACAGTATGTAAATTGTATCTACAGCTTTGCCTTGATCAAGACATGTAGTCCAGATGTTTTTACAGTGGAAAAGTTGTGGGTTACAGGATGAGTTTTTTCTAAAGCCAAACTGTTCGTCAGGTAACAAGTTGTTTGTCACTAAGTGATGAACAATGGATTGGTTTATAATTGATTTCATAACTTTGCATGTAACACAACACAAAGAGATTGATCTATAATTTTCAACTGCAAAAAGGTCACCATTTTTAAAAATTGGTATAACTATAGCTGATGACCATAGATCAGACAGAGAACTGGTTTGAAATGATACTTTGAAAATTGTACACAAAGGTTCAGCTAGGACGGTAGCAAGCTTTTTCAAGAAAAAAGCACATAAAACATCTGGTCCTGTGGATAGTGATGGTTTTAGATTACATAATGCTAATTCAACATTATCTACTCTAAATTTAATATTCAGCAATTTGCTACAATTATTTGTGGTTCGACTTGTGAATGAGGGACTGCAACCATTGCTATCCACAAAAACTGAACTAAAAAATGTATTGAAGAGATTGGCCTGACCAACATTGTCATTACAATCAACCCCGTTTTGGCATTTTAAGGGTGGAATCACTTGTGAGTCTTTAAGTTTCGAGTTAACAAAGTTGTAAAAGGCTCACCTAGAATTTGAGATTAACAGCTTTTCCTCCTGTTTGCAGAGTTGGTGCATTCATCTTTAATTTGACGACATAAGGTTTTGTAGTGGCTTTTGAAGTTGGCAACGTAACTTGTCTTGTTGTTCCTCCAAAGAGATTTTTTTCTTTGATTGTAATTTTCTTATTGTTTTGGGTAATTTATTCTTTATAACTTTTTTGGTTTTTCATGGTACATATAAATGTATGGCTCGATTAATTTCAAGCAAACAATGTTATAAAATCTTCTACATTTTTATAACCTGAAAACAGATGGTGCCAATTTAAAGATACAAAATCAGCAGCTATTAAATCATAGTTTGCCATTTTAAAATTGTAATTCAAAGAATAGTCATTAAGACCCAGGAGGATGCAGATTAATGCAAAAGGCAATCATATTATGATCACTGTTAGAAAAGGGTTCTTTAACGTGTAAGCCATAAATTTAAGCTATTACAGAGAATTAGATCTAGACAATTGTTTAGCCTAGTGTTGTCAACAACTAACTGCTCCAGCCCCAAGGTTGTAACAGCATTGTAAAAAGTTACATGTATCAGTTCATTTGTTGATTTGTTTAAGGCCCAATTAAATAATGACAAATTAAAATCACCAAGAAGAACAAAGGGATGTGGGCAAGGAGCCACCCAGGTTAATAGTTCAATTAATTTATTCATATGGCCAAGATCATAATCAGGGGCTCTGTAACATAACAAGAAGTGAACTGTAGTATTTAGAGTCAGGTCGGAAACAATGGACTCTGGGAAAGCAAGTTCAGGAATAGCATTAATCTTTTTCAATCCTAGGGACTTTTTGTAAAAAAATTGCAACACCACCACCTCTATGATTTTCACAGTCAGATCAAAAAATGTGATAATCATTTGAGATTTAAAAAAAGTGCCTAGAAAAGATGCATTCAACCAAGTCTTGCAAAAAAAAATGAGATCAAAAAGAGACGTGCTCAAGAGCAAAAGTAATTCAGACATATTGTTGTGAGGCTTCTTGCATTAAATAGCTTACACATTAGACCAATAGGAGTGGACCTTAATGTGAGGGATCTCACGAAGAACGATGGTTCGTTGAGGGTGCTTCCAAGTTCTTTGTGAGATCTCTCACAAAGTGGTAGCAGAGGATGGTTTGAGACTGTGCTTCCAAGCCAGCAGAAGCAAGATGCCAGGAGGTTCCAGCAAGAACCCCTCAGAGATGGATGGTAGGACTTCCCCGGTTATGACCAGGAGTCTCCAAGCAAGGATGGCAGCCCTGCTTCCAGTTCCTGATGTGAGCTTCGATCCAGAGGAGGGTACAGATGATCTCTATGCCCCCAGAGGACCCAGCGGAATGCAAGGGACTCCTTCGCACACTTCCTTGCAGCTGCAAGCCACAGAGGAAGGCGTGGAAGGCCAGCAGTCCACCCAGGACTGCCAGGACACCGGGGATGCAGCCAGGGACCAGGCCACCCCCAGCGTGGACCAGCTCACTGGCGAGGAATGCAGAGAGCTGCTCCAAATGCTCCTAGCAGCCCGAGGGACACCAGGAGCCAAGCCACGAGGGACACCAGCGCAGGGGGCCTCTGGACACCGGATAAGCCCTTCCTCAGCACCCAGGAGGCCTCCCAACATGGCACCGGCCACCCTGAGGGCCCCCGGGGCCACGGAGCTTTTGGCGGGAAAATTCCTGCCAAATCGTGACCTGCAGCTTCCGGGGCCAACCAGAAGCAACATGGCGGCCCCCAGGCCACCTACTCCAGCAAGGCTTGGTGGGCCTCAGCTAGGCCACGAGGCCCAGCAACCGATGGCAGCCAACAGAAGCAGCATGCAAAATGCTCGCCCCTCCCCCACTGGCAAGCCTTGAAGTCTGCCCGGCCGCATCTGCTGCAGCGGGCATCAGAGCTGCAATCCAAGTCCTGGTTGCAGCCCTGGAGACCATGATGACCACAGCCTCAACCTCGGGGGCAGCCAGCCTCCCTCGCTACCCCCAGGAGACCAATGGGGGGGGCATCCAGTCCGGAGCCCCCCAGCCAGGACCCACGCCTCCAGAGAGTCCCAGAAGAACCCCTGGGGGCTCCAGCCTTCCCAACACCCCCACCGAGGCAATGGAGGACTCACCTCAATGACTTCAGGGGGCCTCCAGCTGAGCCTCCCACTTCCCAAGATGGCTGCCTCCTCCAGAGTCTTCAGGACCAGCGGTGGGCCCCTCCAGGCGATCCTCGTCATCTTCGGGCATTTCCAGCCCCATCCTGCAGCCTTCACCACCACCACCCCCGGTAAGTGTTCCAGTACTGGGAGGGCTTCCAGAGGAATCTTCAGAGCTCCACAGGCCTGGGCCCAGGCCTAGCTCTGAAGCACAGAGAGAGAGGTCTGCTCCCATCGGCTCCTGGGCTGGAATGAGCTCTGAGCATGCTCAGCAGTTTGCACATGCCCAGTTCACTCCACCTGAAAAAGAAAAGAATAATCAGAAGAAAATACCAACACCAGCCAGCAGAGGGATCCCTCTCCCATTCACTTCAATGGAGCCTACACAAAGATACCAAGGGCAGCAGAATACAACTGTATTTTCTGCTCCTGCTTATTCATTTTCTTCAGTACTCCCGAATAACTTTGAAAAATTACATCTGGGGGGTGATAACTTCTACATATGGAATAAAGAAATACAGGTATGTCTCTTGAAAGAGGGGACCCTAGAAATGGTTCTAGATCCCCCACCTTTCCCTTGGGGACCTCAAGAAGAGTGGTACCACAGGAGAGCCTATACCACTCTACTGAGCTCATTGGATGCTAAATTGTACCCTAGCATTCCAGATGGGCTCACAGCTGGTGAAATTTGGGGGTTGTTATATAGCCTATTTAATAGTGATAGCTTGGGCTCCACCACAAGACTCACAACGGAGTTCTATAACACCAAGCTAAAATTTGGGGCTAGCATGGCTGAGCACCTGGGAAAGTTGAAGGCCCTCAGGGCAGAACTGGTGCTCAGGGACTACCCTGTGACTGAGGCCAACATGATTGCTGTCATTCTGGCATCCCTGGACAAAAGTTGGGGCAATTTTATTGTCTCACTAGAGGGAACCAGAAAGGAAGCCATGACTCTGTCCTACCTCACAGGAAGGCTCAATGAGGAAGACAGGAGGCATAGAGATGTGGGAGAGTACACCAGGGCCACAACTCATCGCATCAACAGAAGGCACCAGAGTTCAGAGCAGGTTAACGCTCTACCCAAGTGCTTCATCTGTGGCTGTGAGGAGCATCTGAAGAAGAACTGCCCCCATTACCAGCAAGGAACTAAGAGTGGTTCCAATCAAGGAAGGGGCAGGGGTCAGAGAAGGGGGCCTGGCGGGGGCAAAGGTGGTGCTAAGGGCAATTTTGTGTGTACTAGTTACCTCACCCCTGCCACAAAGGCTGATGGCCCTACTGGCCTCTGGTTACTGGACTCTGGGGCTTCATCTCACATTGCCAACTTGAGGCAAGGCTTTAAGAGGTTAAGGAGAATTAACTCCTCCGTTAAGGTTGCAAATGGTAATGATGCTTTGGTTGTTGGGGAGGGCACTGTCTCTGTACCAGGGCTGGGCAATGTCGAAGGTGTATTACATGCTCCCTCTATAGCCAATAACCTGTTAAGCATAACCAAGCTATGTGATGATGGCAGGGTGGAGGTATTGTTTCGCAAAGGGGGAGGTCTCATCACTTGAGACAAAAGGGTCATTGGGAGTGTTACTATTATGAATGATTTGCCATATTTCTCCCCCGAGTACCCAGCTACAGGAGACAACTCACAGGGTGCCACCCCAGAAGGGGCCTGCGCGCAGAGAGAGAGAGAGGCCCCACAGCCAGCCACACGGCCTTCCAAGGCCAATGCAGGCAAGAAACCCAAGCCTCAGCAGGCACCTAAGGCAGATAAGCCCAAAAAGGGCCTAAGGTGCCAATACCGCCCAAGGCAACCAGAGCTAAGGGGGTGTCAGTGGGAAAGCTGCTCCATACTAAATGTGCCCACCTCTTACATCGGAGGTTAGGCCATGCAAGCTTCCCAGTGGTTAAAAAGATGGGGGAATTTGCTGAGGGGATTCACCTCCAGGATTGTGAGGTGTTTCTGGACTGTGCCATCTGTAAGAGGGCAAAGAGGAAGGCAGCCCCAATACCTAAGGTGTCAAAGTGTAAAACCCAATACCCATATCAATTAATACATGTTGATTTGGTTGGGCCATTTACACCGTCCCTAGGGAAAAGGCAGTATTTCCTCACTGCCATTGATGATTTCTCGAGATATGGCCATGTGTATACCCTCGCAGAAAAGACTGAGGCCTTTGACGCCATAAAATCACTGTATAACTACGTCGAAACCCAGCGCAAGACCAGGATCGCGCAGCTGCAGAGCGACCATGGGGCTGAGTTCATGTCCCGAAAATTCCAGGACTGGATAAGGCACAAAGGCATACACCATTTTCACACAGCGCCTTTTACCCCTGCGCAGAACGGCATGGTAGAGAAACGTAATGGCATTCTGCAGACCATGGTGCACAGCCTGATTGCGGATGCTGGGATTGCGGAATCGTACTGGGCGGAGGCAGTACACTACGCCAACTACACCCTGAACCACACCTGGAGCAGCGTTGTGAACCAGACCCCATATTTTCTGGTCCACGGTAGGAAGCCAAGTTTGGGACACTTGTGCATATTTGGCTCCTACACTTGGGTGCACATCCCTAAGCAGCTGCGGAAGAAGGGGAGATCCGTCTCCCAGAGACTGAGGTTCTTGGGCTATGCCCCTGGCTCCAAGGCCTACCGATTCCTGGGAGAAGGGGGCAGGACCAATTGGACCCAGATCCACTCAAATGATCTGGGCCCATACATCAACTGGCCCAGCAAAGCCACACCAACCACAGATCCTGCCACTGATGAGAGCGAGAAACAGGACGAAGAGGTCAGCCTACCTGGTCCAGATGAGGAGGATGAGCCATCCAGTCCTGAGGGGGAAGACACGCCATCTTCACCTGACTCTTCACCTCCAGCGACGCTTCAGAGGCCCATGATGCCCAACGCCTGGGACTGAGGGCCTCCTTATCCCAGCCGTGAACAGCCAGTCGGCGAGGAACCTGCAGAGGAAAAGGGTGGTGAGTGGCAGGAGGTCAGAAGGTCAAAGCAGTCCAACAAGGGGGTCCCTCCAAAGAGAATTGACATTGGGCACATCGCGTCCATCAACAGCGTCGTGGTCACCCCAAAGACTTTCTCTGACATCCATGGAACAGGAGATGGAGAGTCTGAGAAAGCTCAAGGTCTTCACCCCCGGGCAACCACCCAAGGAGAAGAAGGTCATTGGCACAAGGTGGGTTTTCAAGGCCAAACCACTTGCCAATGGCCGCTACCTGTACAAGGCCCACTTGGTAGCACAGGGATTCGCCCAACGCTACATGGAGGACTACATAGAGACCTATTCTCCAACTGTCCAGGCAGAAAGTGTCAAGGCCGCCCTCGTAACTGCAGCCGCTCTGGGGAAGGAAGTCTACCAATTCGACATCCAGACGGCCTACCTCCATGCCAACTTGGACCGGCAGATCTACGTGAGGGCCCCTCCTGATTACCAGCAGGAGGGGGGAAACACATGGTTACTCCAAAAGGGATTACCGTATATACTCGAATATAAGCCGAGTTTTTCAGCACGTTTTTCAAGCTGAAAAAAGCCCCCTCGGCTTATATTCGAGTCACTAAAAAATGCCTTTTTTCCTGCAACGGTTTTGGCTCCCTGGGTTGCTGGCAGACTTGCTAAAGCCAAAATGGGGCGTGTGTGGGGGGGGTGCGGCGCCCCTCCCCCGTGCCCCTTTTTGGCTCCCAAGAGTGGCAGGCAGGCTTCCTAAAGCCAAAATGGGGCATGGGGGGGTGCGGCGCCCCTCCCCCATGCCCCTTTTTGGCTCCCAAGAGTGGCAGGCAGGCTTGCTAAAGCCAAAATGGGGCGTGGGGGGGTGCGGCGCCCCTCCCCCACGCCCCTTTTTGGCTCTCAAGAGTTGCAGGCAGGCTTGCTAGGGGCATGAGGGGGGTGCCTAGCAAGACTCCCTGCAGCCCCCTGGAAGCAAAAACGGGTGGGGGGGCTTAAAGGGAGAAAGAAACAAAGAAATCCTCACTGTTTAGGGAGATCCCATGTGCACTGAGCTTGAGTTGAGAGCTGATTGTAATTGAGAGCTTCTTGTAATTGGCTGCTAGCTAGCCTTGCTCAGGCTAAGCCAGGAGTGGGTTCTCCCACCTTGGCTGTCTCAGGAATTCTGGGAGTTGAAGTCCACAGGTTGTAAAAGGGCCACATTTGCCCACCCCTGGGCTTAGCTAATCAGTAGTGGAGCTCTAAGAATGCCAGATGAGAAAGAGAAAGGGAGGGAGAAAGAAAGAGAGAGAGAAGGGAGGGAGAAAGAAAGAGAGAGAGAAAAAAGAAAGAGACAAAGAAAGAAAGAGAAAGAAAAAGAAAAAAGAGGGAGAGGCTTGAACTTGCTTAGCGCATTGTAAGCCACCCCGAGTCTCCAGAGAAGGGCGGCATATAAATCAAAATTAAAAAAAAAAATTAGATCAAGCCAGTGACTGGGTGGGGAGGCTTCCAGTGGGACAGCGACATCGCCAGATGCTTCTTTTTGAAGCGCCAGCCCAGGGCTCCGTAGAACCGCAAAGAACAGCGACTATCAGCTGTCTTGCGGTTTGAAAACTTTCCCCCTGGTATGAGGGGGGAAAGTGAGTAGACGGGTGGGGTAGAGCTCCCTGAAAGTGCCAGATTTCACCCATAATCTGGCGCTTGAAGATGAGAGCTCCCCGTTAAGCCTGTCAGTACTCCGGACCCTGGATGCCTCTGCTTTGCAGAGCTAGATGTCGTTAACCATTCCAGCACCAACTTTAAACAGATATTTTTTGAATCGAGCTGGCGGAGCACAAGCAGTATGAATTAAACAGCAAGTATTTTTTTTTCCTTTTAACTCCAAAGATTTACTTTCTTTAAAAGATTCTTCCTAAGCTGAAAGTGAAAGCAAGATGGCGTTTGAGTTTTAACGGGGCGTGAAGAAGTGAAAGCTAAAAGTAATTATTGACAAGCCCCTGTTTGAAACGTAAAACTCCTTTTTGAAAAGTGGATGTAATAAGAAAG
>WNWU01009338.1:0-10795 GCA_012654045.1 Ptyas mucosa | reverse complement strand
AAAAAAAAGACTGGCTGAAGAAAACAAAGCAGAGAAAGGTAAGAGAAAGTAGTTGAGGGTAAGGATAACTAAACCTGTGGACTGATTATTAATATTTCCTCCACAGTCAGGTTATGTCGGTTCCTTGCAAGACTTGGACAGTAATGCCAAAGGTTTACTCAATACCCAAGGCCTTCTAGTTAGTATCATCTGATTGTTTACTATAAGGTGCGAGTGTTGGTATGAAGAGAAAGAATGCCACAATTTGCCACATGCATTATCTTCCTTTCTGAGAGGAGCAACAATTTAGTGGAGATCACACTAATTCATACAGAGTTGCTTGATTGGTGTATAATCTATAAAGTCTAATCCTAAAATGGACCATATATTTATTTGGGTGATGCTATATCAGAGTTCCCCTTGTCGTGGCGAAGGGGCTTGCGTAGCTCAATGAAGCTATGAGCTCTGCTGTGCAGGGCCACCCAAGACCGACAGGTCATAGCAGAGAGCTCTGACAAAACGTGATCCACTGGAGAAGGAAATGGAAACCCACTCCAGTATCTTTGCCATGAAAACCCCATGGACAGTACCAAAAGGAAAAAAGATATGATGCTGGAAGATGAGCCCCTCAGGTCAGAAGGTGTCCAATATGTTACTGGGGAAGAGCAGAGGGCTAGTACTAGTAGCACCAGAAAGAGTGAAGCGACTGTGCCAAAGCCGAAAGGACGCTCAGCTGTGGACGCATCTGGTGGTGAAAGAAAAGTCTGATGCTGTAAAGATCTATTCTCCATAGGAACCTGGAATGTAAGATCCATGAATCAAGGCAAGCTGGACGTGGTCAAACAAGAGATGACAAGACTGAACATCGACATCTTAGGAATCGGCGAACTAAAATGGACAGGAATGGTTGAATTTAATTCAGATGACCATCAGGTATACTACTGCGGGCAAGAATCCCTCAGAAGAAATGGAGTAGCCTTCATAATCAATAAAAGAGTAGGAAAAGCAATACTGGGATACAATCCCCAAAATGACAGAATGATTTCAGTTCGAATCCAAGGCAAACCATTCAATATCACAGTAATCCAAGTCTATGCCCCAACCACTGGTGCTGAAGAGGATGAAATTGACCGGTTCTATGAAGCCCTACAGCACCTTATAGAATTAACACCAAAAAATGATGTCCTTATCATCGTGGGGGATTGGAATGCTAAAGTAGGAAGCCAAAAGATAACCGGAATAACAGGCAAGTTTGGCCTTGGAGTACAAAATGAAGCAGGGCACAGGCTGATAGAATTCTGTCAAGATAATACGATGGTCATAGCAAACACTCTTTTCCAACAACCCAAGAGACGACTCTACACATGGACATCACCAGACGGTCAACACAGAAATCCGATTGACTATGTGCTCTGCAGCCAAAGATGGAGAAGCTCTATACAGTCAGTAAAAACAAGACCAGGAGCTGACTGTGGCTCGGATCATGAGCTTCTCTTTGCAAAATTTAGGCTTAAATTGAAGAAAGTAGGGAAAAGCACTAGGCCACTCAGGTATGAACTAAATCATATCCCTGATGAATATACAGTAGAGGTGACAAATAGATTTAAGGAATTAGATCTGATAGACAGAGTGCCTGAAGAACTATGGACGGAGGTTTGCAACATTGTACAAGAGGTAGCAACTAAAACCATCCCAAAGAAAAAGAAATGCAAGAAAGCAAAATGGCTGTCTGAGGAAGCTTTGCAAATAGCTGAGGAAAGAAGGGAAGTGAAAGGCAAGGGAGAAAGAGAAAGATACACCCAATTGAACGCAGAATTCCAGAGAATAGCTAGAAGAGATAAGAATGCCTTCTTAAATGAACAGTGCAAAGAAATAGAAGAAAACAATAGACTAGGGAGGACCAGAGATCTCTTCAAGAAAATTGGAGATATGAAGGGAACGTTTCATGCAACATGATAAAGGACCAAACTGGCAGGGACCTAACACAGGCAGAAGAGATTAAGAAGAGGTGACAAAACCTTTTTGCCGTCGTGTGCCAAAAGCGTGGGGGGGGTTACGCGTGTGTGCCCACACCTATAATTCAATGTGCCCCGCGCATGCACGCACGACCCCCCACGCTCCCCCTGCTTTTGGCACGCGGTGGGACCGGAACGTCTGTTTTTTGCCCTCCCCAGGCTCCAGAGGCTTTCTAGGAGCCTGGGGAGGGTGAAAATGTCTTCCCCCCCCCCCCGGAGGCCAGAAACAGCGTGCTGGACCTGAGCTAGGGCAACACTCCCGTGCCCACAGATATGGCTCCGTGTGCCACCTGTGGCATGCGTGCCATAGGTTCGCCATCACAGTGCTAGAATGTGAAGTCAAATGGGCCTTAGGAAATCTGAGCAACAACAAAGCTAGTGGAGGTGACAGTATTCCAGATGAGCTATTCAAAATCTTAAAAGACGATGCAGTAAAAGTACACTCAAGTTGTCAGCAAATTTGGAAAACTCAACAGTGGCCACAGGATTGGAAAAGTTCAGTTTACATTCCAATTCCAAAGAAAGGCAATGCCAAAGAATGTTCAAACTATTGCACCATTGCACTCATTTCACATGCTAGTAAAGTTATGCTTAAAATCCTACAAGCTAGGCTCCAGCAGTATGTGGATCGAGAACTACCAGAAGTACAGGCAGGATTTCGAAGAGGCAGAGGAACTAGAGATCAAATTGCCAACATACGCTGGATCATGGAGAAAGCTAGGGAGTTCCAGAAAAACATCTACTTCTGCTTCATTGACTATGCTAAAGCCTTTGGCTGTGTGGATCACAACAAATTGTGGCAAGTTCTTAAAGAGATGGGAGTATCAGACCATCTTATTTGTCTCTTGAGAAACCTATATGCGGGTCAAAAAGCAACAGTGAGAACTGGACATGGAACCACTGATTGCTTCAAAACTGGGAAAGGAGTCCAGCAAGGCTGTATACTGTCGCCCTGCCAATTTAACTTATATGCAGAGCACATCATGAGAAAGGCGGGGCTAGATGAGTCAAAAGTTGGAATTAAGATTGTCGGGACAAATATCAACAACCTCAGATATGCAGATGATACCACTCTAATGGCAGAAAGCGAAGAGGAACTAAAGAGCCTCTTGATGCGGGTGAAGAAGGAGAGTGCAAAAGTTGGCTTGAAACTCAACATTAAGAAAACTAAGATCATGGCATCCAGCCCTCTCAATTCCTGGCAAATAGATGGGGAAGAAATGGAGGTAGTGACAGATTTTATTTTCCTGGGCTCCAAGATCACCGCAGATGGGGACTGCAGTCAAGAAATTAAAAGACGCTCCTGGGGAGGAAAGCTATGGCAAATCTAGATAGCTTACTAAAAAGCAGAGACATCACCCTGCCAACAAAAGTGTGTATAGTCAAGGCTATGATTTTCCCAGTTGCAATGTATGGCTGTGAAAGTTGGACCATAAGAAAGGCTGAGCGCCAAAGGATTGAGGCCTTTGAACTATGGTGCTGGAGAAGACTCCTGCGAGTCCCTTGGAGATCAACCCTGACGGCTCTTTAGAAGGCCAGATCCTGAAGATGAAACTCAAATACCTAATGAGAAGGAAGGACTCACTGGAGAAGAGCCTAATGCTGGGAAAGATTGAGGGCAAAAGAAGAAAGGGACGACAGAGAATGAGGTGGCTGGATGGAGTCACTGAAGCAGTAGGCGTGAGCTTAAATGGACTCCAGAGGATGGTACTGGACAGGAAAGCCTGGAGGAACATTGTCCATGGGGTCGTGATGGGTTGGACACAACTTCGCAACTAACAACAACAACAACTTAGAATGGTTTTCTCTTTTAAACAAGAAATTACTGTCATGGCTTTGCTTCTAAAAACCATCAGAAATCCAGGGCTGCCTACTCTTTATGTCTTGTCAAATAATCTTTTGAAGTTGAATTTTCCACAATACCAAATATTGAACTTTTTATTTTGAAGCTATTTTCAATCAACTGTATGTTTCACTTTACTTATGCATTTAGTTTGTGGCTTTATGCTCTCTGTTTATCTGCATTTAATCAGATAATATTCTGTATTCCTAAATTTTATTTTAAAAAATGAATGCAGTTGCCTTATCCAGTTAATACCTTTCAGGACATACTTGCATTTAAATACAATTGCTCACCAATACCAGATGTAGTTAAATGGCAGAGGAATCGAATATTTGAATGCCTGACAGAAGTACTTTTAAGATGCTTAACTTAAGACTGATCAGGTGGGTTGTGTTTAGCTTTATACTAGGAATAAATAACTCATTTATGTCTCTTTAGCATCTAGAGCCTCTGGATTTATGTGGGGAAAAATTCTTCCCCATTAGAGTTATTGCTGCAGAATATACTTTGCAAAAATGAGGAATCAAAGAGGGTTGGGTTAAATTAATTGTAAAAGACCATTTAATTTCAAATGATGAGGTAGCTTCATTTTAAAGCATTTTATTCCCGTTTTCTTTTTGTCCAATTATCAAACATTGGATTTCAACCAATTTATTACAGTATAACTGTAATCTCTTACATGAAGATTTGCTATTTCTTTGCCATGTGTACAAACTGAAGTGAATGTCAAGAACCTCACACTGAGTAAAAAACCATGTTCCAAACTTGGAAGCCAATATTATTGCAAAGATTCAATTTGTTGAAAAGAAAGGTGGTTCAGGGATATACAACGCCATTAACGATTAAGAACCATTCTATCCTGGAGTCTCTCAGTCTCCTCCCTCTCCCTCTCTCTGTTTCACCTTTAGGAGATGAATTGCTTGAGCATAAATTTTAGTCTATATAGTTTCCTTTAGTTGGACTATCAAAGTTAATGTTGGAAATGATTCCGCACAAAAACTTGAATCGGTAAGAAAAGAAGTTTATTTATCCAAAATAAAATTAAAAAGGCAGTTTGCAAAGTGCGGTGGGTCTCGGCGAGAAGCTTCAACAGGATGTTCTAAGCCAAAAGCCACACCCCTGAATTCAAAAGCAAGACATTTTATACACCCTAACGCGATGCCCCATTCCCTCCCCTTCGGTCCCATTGGATAGGTCCTCCGGGGTTACAACTAATCCGAGGCGCCTATTAAGAATACATTAACCCCCTTCACGCCCTTGTTTGCTTTACGTGCTATTATCATCCAAATTTCCTAGCCATGTGTTGTTTTAGCATGACTAATTCCTAACGGTTGACAATACAAAGGATTTTATTTTTTAATTTCATTGTTTCTTACAAATCCACCCTTTCTATTCTTTATTCATTTTCAAAAATAAAACTTACTTATTGAAAGGTTTCAAACTTTCCCTAATTTCTTCAGCATGTTCATATTTCATAATTGCAGTATGTTCAGTTACCTCTTTTAACAACATTTGCTTATTTTTGTTAGTTACATTTACCATTCCTTCCACAGTGTTGTGTACAATACTTATTACAGGAATTAAACATGTCAGGCACATAAGTCCAAAGAATATCATGTCTACCATAAATAAGGCTTGTTTCCAATTTCTGAAGTTTCCTCCTAAAAATCCTTCATCATCCAAGATTCCAGTCCAAGTTTGTACAGGGACATGGGCAATCTTTCTCATTCAATCTGTTATCTGTCTGATTACTTCTCCAGTATCGTCAATCTCTAGGCAACAATTTGTTAACTTGAATTTACCACACACTCCTCCTTTTGCTAACAAATAATCTAAGGCTAATCGGTTCTGGTAGATCGCCGTTCTCATTTTCGTATTCATTTCAGCTACTAGAACTAGGGCCAATGCAGTTTCATTGGTTATGATTTCTACCACAGCTTGCAGCCTAATTATCCTATTTAATATATATATTGGAGTGCAGTACCCATAAGTTCCATTCGCTGCCCATGTTGCAGGATCATATACTGTGATTATCCTCTCTGGAGGCCAATCTGAGGGTGCCCTCCCTGAGACTCTCAGTACTTTATCCCCCATCAACTTCTTTAGTCTCTCTTTTGCCTTACTCTGCATCTTATCTTTTACTCCCCGCTTTACCCTGGGTCTATATCCAGCTGCTCTAGCATCATCATATACTGGTACCCCTAAAATCTCTCCCTTCTGGTTAGGTATTAGAAAAAAAAACTAGGGCGTATGGTCCCTAATATACATGTCCCACTCCAATTAATTGGCAGGTGTGCATATGCCTTCTTCCCACAGATCCAGTATAACCCATCTGGTGCCACCCAGCTTATATTTTTGTGACAGATTCTGATGATTCCTTCCAGTCCTTTCCATTCACTGGAAATGTTTTTATACCATCCTGCCAACGTTCTATACTTCCATACTCCACCATTCTAGTTGGTTACTGGAGTTACAAGCCAAGACTCCTTCACACACCATATCTCCTACATCTTCACCAGGTTCTGTTCTTTTGAAGCATGTTTTCCCTATTATTTCATTCTCTAATACCCATGCACCAATTCGAGTTTGGGTAAAATTAAATTCCCAACTCCAGCTAGTATTACTTAGATCTACCTCATTAGCCTCCCATGGCCACCTTCCTCCCACTTTTGTACCTCCACAGTCAAAACAGTTTGTTACATTTAATATACCAGCTATACTTTCAGCTAGTTCTATAAAGACATTCTTGTTAGCATCAGCTATCTCTGCCATTAACTCATCCCCGTTCGTCATCTCCTCGTAAAATGAATGAAAAACTGACTTGGGTGTATCCTTGCTTGGTGGTTTCCTTATTACCTCAATTTGGATTTCTGAGACAGGGTCTCTTCCGCTTGCATCTATTCCTATTCCAAATTTCCAATCATTCTCCCTCCATTCTGATCTTTCGAAGAATTGCATTCCATTGATTACAGTGAGATTCACTTGGTTACAGGTCTCGCTTCCACAATGTGCATTTAAATTCTTCACCCTTTGAAACAATATCAACTCCCCTTGTTTTCCCCCAGTTTACCATCCTACACAACTCCACCATTTACATTTCATTGTACTCGCTTGACATGAATCAGGAGCACACAGATATTTCTCATTATTAGTGGATTAGATCCATTCGATATTTCCACATCCATCTACTGCTGCATAAGCATTTGCTGCTTTACAAACGTCAATGATTACTGTAAAGGCTCCATTTACATTATGAGTCCATTCAGACTGTCCTAACCATAGTTGACTCCTCTTTCCTCCACTTCTTACCCTCAGTGCCCATTGCCGGGGGTCTGTCCTAGGATCATAACAGAAAGTTTCGATTCTTTGTTTGCACATCGGGTACTGAGTCCCATTGTAACTGCATGGAGTACTAGTTCTGCTGCATTCCCGAGCAGTATGATATTTCAGGGTTTTTGTAACTCTATTACCTGTCTTTGTGGTGGTGATACATTCCTCACATCCCACTGTTTTTAAAGCTCTTTTCTGTCTGCTGGGACTTCCTTGCTTACATTTTATCCCTTGTATGTTGTTACACAAGCTGAGGTTCTGCTGGTCCTTACAACTCTGGTGCAATGCTTGCCTAATTTCCTTTAACTGATTGCAGTATAAAGATAATAAGTGTCAGATCCCTAAGAGTGATACTGCCAATCAATTGGGAGAAGGGGGAGGCTTGGATTCGATTTACTAGCACTGCCTGTGTCAACAGATATTTTACAACCTATATCCTGGCGCCAAAGAGCCCTGAGATCCTCTTAACGTGGAGGAATGTTTACGGGGCGTGGATGGGAGTCATCCAGATCTGGGACAGTGACCTGATTGGGGCATGTAATGATTGTGTGTAGTGGGGGGGAAGAACTTTGGGTTTTGATTTGGGTGGGGAAAACCCGGGGAGCTTCAGAGTCGGGTTTTCACTAGCTGTGCCAATATGACATGCCTAATAAAACTATACTTTGAGGAAACCTCTGGCCTTGGAGTTTTGATTTCATCTGGGCTGTTACTTGGAACCCTGACACTTGTATAAGGTTTAATGCAAGCCTGGTTTAATTCAAAGGAGGCAATTTAGACTCCAATGCTATATTCATTAATTTAGAAGTATTTCTCACAGAATTCAGGGGAGCTTCATTCTCTGATTGAAATCAAACTTCAAAGAACCTAACTATGGCTGGATCGCTGTGTGAGCATACAGACAAAAACACACACTATCAAAAGTGTGCTATACACTGACAAAGGGATCACATTGAAAATATGTTTTAAAGGAAATACTACTTTCTTCCCATTTAAATCAATACTTCCTAAAAAGGAGGCTATATTATCACCTCTTTTTTAGAATAAGATTAGTAGCAAAAATAGCTTTAACCAACAACAAGAATTGCCTTAACCAACAACATGCTCTATAGCAGTGATGGCTAACCTTTTTGCTGTCGCATGCCAAAACAGGGGGAATGTGGGGTCGTTGCGCACCCGCGTGCCCACACCCATAATTCAATGCCTCCCCGCCCCCCCGCACATGTGCATGTGATTCCCCCTGTGCTCCCCCCGCTTTTGGCACATGACAGCAAAAAGGATACCAGTGGGCCTTGTTTTTCACCCTCCCCAGGCTCCAGAGGCTTTCTTGGAGCCTGGGGAGGGCAAAAACAGTCTTCCCCACCCCCCTGGAAGCCTTCCGGAGGCTGGAAATAGCCCATTTCCTGACTTCCAGTGGGCCTGGAAGGCCCGAAAATCAGCTGGCTGGCACCCGCATGCGTGCTGGAACTGAGCTAGGGCAACGCTTGTGTGGCCACAGATATGGCTCCGCGTGCCACCTGTGGCACGCATGCCATAGGGTCGCCATCACGGCTCTATAGTCTAAATGGAGAGAAAAGAAGCAACAGAAATTACCCCCTCTTATACAACCCCAAAACATGTGTCTACCAAATGCCATGGCCATAAAACCTTAGCTTAAACGATTGAAGGGGGAAGGGGTTGAGTGGAAACAGGAAGAAAATATAAACACCACAAATTGTAAAGACAAGAGTTCTCTCACCTTTACAGTCAAAAAGCAGCAGGGAATTGGCACAAGATCCTTTGCACCCAAAGACTAGCTTCTTTCAATTCTTAAATCAATAAAGTTCTATCCTGTGGTGATGGTGCCTGTTGTTGCTGTTTTTAAAGGTGTCTTCTACAGTTCTGACAATTTTTGGAAGAAAACCTCCAATAAATGGTAAGCATATTACTGAGATAATTCCACAGCTCAGGTTTGGAAATGGCTTCCACCAACACAATCCTTTTGAGGGGAAAGGTTGATATAAAGTGCCACAATGGCAAATTAGTAAAAAACTTGATGCTTACAGAGAAGTAAACCTTCCCGCAGTCTATGATTTCCTATAATCTTAACTGAAGTTAGTGGGAGCCCAATAGTATTTCCTGGAAACAGGATCATATTACCATATGTGGTGGACATGTGCAGAAGCTAAAAGATATTGGACTAAAATCCACACATGGTTGGAAAAAATGACAAAGAAACACATGGACTTTAAACCAGAGATATTTTTATTAGGGATTTTACCAGAAATGTATACCGGTAATAAAGAATTGAGATATTTAATTGTGAATGTTTTAACAGCGGCTAGAATTGTATTTGCTAAAAATAGGAAAAAAGAGAAAATACCTACTGTTGATGAAGTTATTAAGAAAATTATGGAATGTGCTGAAATGAGTAAATTGACATTTGAAATTAGATAACAGGAAGACAAACAATACTATTTGATATGGGATTTGTTTTATCAATGGCTAGATAATAAAGCATGGAGATGAAGTATGAAATATGAAATTAAGGTAATGATAAAATATATGAAATGTTTTCTTATGGGAAATAAGCCTTTGTTAAATAATTGCTAAATGAGAATAATAATATAAAGGGATATATAAAATTGTCAAATAAGAGAAATTAAATAATTTGTAAATTGTGGATATGGGATTAAGCACAAAAGAATCTTAACCGATCAACACACTTTCTGTGATTGTATTGAATGATGGTTGTTTTTATGTTTTGTTATGTTTAAAAATTAAAAAAAAATAAAAAAAAATAGCATTTCCTGGAAAGGAATGTGTTGAGGTGATTGGGTTATGGGGTTTGGGAGGTCCAAGTTAGGAATGAGAATAGATACTTACTGATAATAGTGTCTACTATCCCAGATCATATGCTATTTTACTGGGAAATAAACCCATGGAACTCAATGGAATTTACTCCAAGCAAAGTGTCTGTGTGGGGGAGTTAGTTACCAGAGGACTATACAGTGTGTTATATTGGCATCTTTTCTCAGGTAGAAGCCCTAAAGCCCTGCTTTATCAAGATCATGGATCAAAATAGTTACATGCTCTTACTGTGTATGGAGGTTTTTTATGAACCAAGAAGGAAAGAGAGGGGAAGAGATGGGAAGGGAGAGAGAAGAAAAGGAAAATTTAATATCCCAATCAGATTTTCCCCAATTTTCATGTTTATATTAGTTTTTCACTGACAAAAAAGAGAACTACACCAATCATCTCTTCTAAAGTTAAATCATTAAAGTTTAGTGTCAGTTTCTACTTAAATGATCCTTTACAAGGAAATTTAAAGATTATTAAAAAAATCTTTTATTATTAACATATAGATTAGGCCACTTCTTGAAAGTAATCTGCCTATTTTCCTTTTTCTTCAGCAGATCAAAGAAATAACAGTCTTTTTCCCTTTCAGAAAGCTAGTCTTTATCAAGACTGCAGAAGTGGTCAAAAATAAAATCTGTCCTATGTATCAAGTATCTGTCAATGCAGGTCAACTCTTAAGAGTATATATATATATATACTATATATATAGTAGTTTTTCTATCTCGATGGCTTCTCTAGAAAAGAAAAACGATGGCTTCTCTAGATAGAAAAACGCCCACACAGCATGAATAAA
>WNWU01009331.1:0-15440 GCA_012654045.1 Ptyas mucosa | reverse complement strand
GGGAGAGAGAGAGAGAGACTGAAGGACCCCATCCCATCACTGGGAGTCCAGGTGCTTCAGCAAGGAGCGCATTGGATTCTTATTAGCGGTCCGCGAAATTTAAAATTATGAACCTGGTGGTCCCTGAGGTCCAAAAGGTTGGGGAGCCCTGATTTAAACTATTTAAATTATACAGTTCTTATAGAAAGATGAAAATGCAAAAGAAATTTGCACAAGAAATTACAGAAACCACATTTAATTATAATTAATCTGATATCTAAAAGTGTCATATTTTTAAAATCAGATTTTATTGTTTAAAAATTGCTTTATAACATCATACAACTATTTATGAAATTCTTAATATAACTGTTGGAGATTAACAAATTTTAAGCAATAAACATTTTTCTATCGCTAATAAAAATGTCCTGCTGTACATAATATAAACTAGGATTGACAACAGGTCATTAAAACTTATAAGAACAAGTATCACTGGATTAAGTATATACATTTATAAGTAAGGATTAATTAGTTATTGGTTTATCAATTTAGGCAGTAAGAACAACTCATTTTTCAAATTTAGCTAAAGGAAGAATATCTATTTTGTAAATCTGCCATTTTATTCTATTCTGTGAATGACTTTTCCCTTAATTAAAATAGTTTTGTTGTCTTCAATGCACACTACCAATATAATTTGATCCATTATAACTCAATTTAGCAGCAATTACCATTAGGCAACATTTAACTGCAGTTATATTCCTGTTCATTTAACACAGCAGCAACCAAAAAAATGAATATGCTTGTGCTGGAGATGAAATTTCTAGTAAAGTCAATGTGTGATTCACACATTGTTTTATTTTGGGTTAACATGACAGGGGAACCAATCATATTTTCTAACATCTGATTTATGATTTAATGTTATCTGTGAACCTAGATTACACCAGTCATCTTTTATTCCTCTGCAATTTATAAATGTTATTTTACTTTGAATAGATTTTTAAGGATTTGTTTTCACAAATTGAATGAATCCTTTTAGTTACCCGGGGATGCATATTTTTTACTTTATTACTGGCTCTTATCAGCAACTATGAAATAAAAGCAAACATGGTAATTTAGTCTATGTAATGAATTGCTACAAGAAAGATTTTCACAAAAGGATTTGTTACAGTTATTAATTTTTATGAATATATTCATCATGTGGTTTGGATTTTAAATAATGTAATACTGAATGTCTTTCCTAAAAATATGTACTCAGAATACACAAAATCTGCAAATCAAATGCGTGATAAAACTTTCCTTATGTTCACTGAGATTTATTGTATGAACTCATCAAAAAGATATGGATGGACTGAATCAAAACAGTGCAGTAACAATAACGATCATCTTTTAAAGAATAGATGATACTGATAAGGGGATCTCTACAGCAAGGACAATCATAATTAAAGCTCCGGTGGCACAGTGGTTAAAGTTCCGTATTGCAGATAAACTCTGCACATAGCCTGGAGTTTGATCCTGATGGGGTCTCAAGGTTGACTCACCTTTCCATCTTTCCGAGGTTGGTAAAATGAGGACCCAGATTGTTGGGGACAAGATGGTACTGTGAAAATAAGACCTGGTTTTATTTTCTTTTGGGTTTGAAAATAAGCACTCAGGCTTATTTTTGGGGAGGTCTTGTTTTTTTTAAGTGCAGGAGGCGGTGAGTGCGGGGGCCGATGGGAGTGGGAATGCAGCTACCACTGGCCCCACTCTTTCAGCATGCCTTGGCCTCCTTGGCGCAGCGCAAATACTGTTAATTCTGAGTGTGGAGGCAGAAATTAAATGCCATCTTCAGTGTACATTATAATTATAAAAATAAAACACAAACACACATCCTTCACATTATATACAATTGAATTGAAGACCAATATTGCAGTAATATTGCAGTATACAGTAGAATTCAATATAGTTATTGCCCTGAGATAGAAGCTGTTTTTCAGCCTATTTGTCCTTGTTTTTATTATCCTGTACCATCTGCCAGTTGGTAATAGGATGCAAAAAAAAGGATGCCCAGGATGATTGGGCCAGGATTGAATCCTGTAAAGATACTAATGTATCTTCCATTTTTGTATTAAATCAATGAATGGAATAACTATGTATGCAGGAAATCAAAAGCCACCTTCTTTCTTCTTGCATCGAACACACTTTTAAAATTGTGAAAATTATTTCAACAAGCATTAAGTTCAAGTAGCTTAGTTTTGATCTGATTCTAAACACGATTAAATATTTGTACATAGATTTGGACTGAAGTCAATTGTGCTCTTTTCATGAATTTCTACAACTATAATCATAATACTGCAGAAAAAGACCTGGTTTTAGCAATTTATGCATTAAATTTGTCATACCTTTTACTGGTTTCACTGTCTTCTAGATGGATTAATAAATTTATTCCTTCATGGATAACAGTAGTTAGATCCCTAAATCTCTTATGACACCTTCCCAAAACAATTCAACTTGAGAAGAATTGTATTTTTTTCAAATTATCAAAATACTATGGAAAATAGATAAACATTATTTCTCATTTCTTATGGTATGTGCCATAGAACAGCCTTGTCTTGGTATCCTCAAGAATTCCTCCTTATATTTATAATTTTATATGGGCAGGATGAAAAACGTATGTTTCAGTTTACTTCTATTTTAAAAACAACTAAAATGTCATGTATAAATGGCTGGCCTTAAGAAAATAAAATACTAAAACAATTATGATGTAATAGGTATGTAATGAATCTGCAAATGATTGGAAGGAATGCATTCAAAAAATTAATGCAACTGTCCAATCATATTAATCTGTATTAACATTATAGGCCACTATAGATAATGCAACTACAACAGCAAATAGAAACCAGATTTTAACTCACCATCTGTAGGGCTCAGTCCCCGAGCAGCTGAGATCATGGAAAGAGAAGGGCTGCTGTGCAATGATCGGATATAATCCATGTAAGGGTTAATGTATGGATGAGGTGGACTAAAAGGAGATTCTGATGCTGCAACAGGATTTCTGTGTGGGGATATTCTGATGAATGGTAAATCTGAATAAGCTGGAGCAGAAGGCCTATAACAGAAAAGGATAAAATGGTAAATTTACTTGCCTTTCTAGGTAAATGCAGCTTCCCTACTTTTAAGGTTTTATCTATAATTATGATCAAATGGTTAAAAAAATAGAACACTGTTAATTTTAAATGAGCCCACTTCCATTTGTGCAGAGGAACATCTCTGAGTTCTCCTCCACCCTTTCAATGCACCCTGCAAATCTATTCAAAGCAGATCTGGAGGACATATAGAGATTGAGGCAAGACTGAGGCTGATCCAAGATGGTGCTGCCAAAGGCTGTCTTGGTGAAATGCTCTCTAATGGTTTCTTTATTTTTTATTATTCTCTGTGACTCACTATGGATTTCATACTCATGAGACCACCTGCTAAAAATTAAGCAACATTTCTTTAAAGAGCAGCTTTCTATGACCCCCCCCCCCCTTTACAAACACAGAGGAGATTCTAACACAGGAAGAAGCAATTTCCCCAGAGCTATGGATTACCAAATAAACCAAACAGAGGAAATGGTGACACAGAGGTAAAAGGATGGGAATTTTAAACAGGCTAAGAAATAGAGGAAATAGAACTGCTTTGCCTTCGATCTTCCTGACAAATTTACATTCACTTCAAGGGTGAAATGCTCCTGGTTCGGACCGGATCGCCTGATCCAGTAGCGATGACAGTGGGTGGTTCAGAGAACTGGTAGTAAAAATCCCTGTCCCTCTCAATGCCCAGCTGAGCCGCGCGATCTTGAGAGGGTTTTTTTTATTTTTAATAATTTTTTTTCTACAACCTCTTATGCCAAAAAAATGCTTCTAAAAGTTAAAAAAAAAGTTTCTGATGATTGCGCAGTTCAGCTGGGATTGTCAGAGGCTTTTAAAAGCATTTTGTCTACAATCCCTTTGGCCGAAGAGGTTGTAGAAAAAATGCTTTTAAAAGCCTCTGACAATCCCAGCTGAGTTGCCTGAGTGTCAGAGGCTTTTAAAAGCATTTTTTTAACAACCACTTTGGCCGAAGAGGTTGTAGAAAAAATGGTTTTAATTTTTTTTTAAAAAAAAGTTGGCCACGTCCACTCAGTAACATTACCCCCCACCAAACCATGCCCACAGAACCAGTAGTAACAAATTTTACATTTCAGCACTGGTTCACTTGCTAACAAGATGGGTGAAATACTCCTTTTAAACAGATGCAACTCTAATTTTCATAGCGCAGCTGCCCTATGCTTTATTGAGTTACATGATGATATTGATGACAACAGCATGCAAATTCCAGGGTTTCAGATACATAGAGCAGACAGAGTTGCAGAATCATCAGGTAAAAAGAAGGGAGGAGGCTTATGCTTATATATCAAAAACTGCTGGTCTCAGAATATAACTATAATATATAAATTCTGTGATGAAAACTTAGAGTCTTTACTTATCAACTATAAACCATTTTACTGTCCATGCAAATTCTTCTCATTTCTACTAATTGATGTTTATGTCCCTCCACGAGCCTGTGTAAACAAGACATTACGAACTCTAGCTGACCAGATTATGGAGGCTGAAGCCATATACCCCAATTCACTGGCAATTATTTTGGGAGATCTAAACAAAGCAAACTTAAGGAAAGAGCTACCGTGTTTCCCCAAAAATAGGACATCTCCTGAAAATAAGGCCAAGTCTGATTTTTGCGGTGGACCTAAATATACGCCCTTCCCCCCAAAATAAGCCCCCCCTCTCTCACACATACACACACACACACACAGGTCCCTCACCCCCCAACCCTCCCAAGGCAGCCACATCCCTGCAAACTCCTACACCTACCGCCTCTTTCGCTACCCATGGCACCGACCATAGACCTCGAGCGCCTGCTCCTGTACCATGGTGATGGCCTTCCCGCTCTTCCCCTGCACCCAAGTGCCGTGTCCGCATAGCCTGTACTACTGAGCACCCACCACAGCAACCACAGCAGCCCCAGCAGCCCGCCGCCTTGGGACTTCCTTGGCAGGGTGGCCACCGGCAGCAGAGAAGCCTCCATGCGCAATGGGCAGTCACGGAGGACTACAACAGCAGGCCTGGCGCATCCTGAAGCTAGGCGCAGGTCTCAGCAGGAGTGGTTGTGGTTAAGCTCAAGAAAGAAAGAAAGACAGACTTCTGCTGCTCCTGCTTTTGGCTGCATGCAAGGAAAGCAGCAGAAATCTTTCTTTCTCTCTCCCAAACTCTGCCTCTTTGGAGAATCTCCAAAGACCTATGCTAGGGTCCTCTTTGTAGACTTTAGTTCAGCATTCAACACCATCATTCCAGACACTCTTCTAACTAAGCTAAACCAGCTAGTGGTATCTGAACACACTTGTAAGTGAATCATAAGCTTCCTAACAGACAGGAAGCTGCAGGTGAAGCTAAGCAGAATCACATCAGATACCTGTATAATTAGCACAGGGGCCCCACAAGGCTGTGTGCTCTCTCCACTTCTCCTCTCTCTATACCAATGACTGCATCTCATACGATTCATCTGTTAAACTACTGAAGTTTGCAGATGATACAATAGTGATCAGTCTCATTTGAGACAATGATGAATCCACATACAAATGAGAGGTTGAACAACTAGCCTTGTGGTGCGACTAGAACAATCTGGAACTGAACACAAAACCTTAGAAATGGTGATGGACTTTAGGAGAAACCCTCCCATACTACTACCTCTTACAATATTAGACAACACAGTATCAACAGTAGAGACCTTCAAATTTATAGTTTCTACCATATCTCAAAGCCTAAAATGGACACCTAACATCAAAAAAGTCATCAAAAAAGCACAACAAAAAATGGTCTTTCTGCGCAACTCAGAAAGCTCAAACTGCCCAAGGAGCTGCTGATACAGTTCTACAGAGGAATTATTGAGTCTGCCATCTGCACCTCTATAACTGTCTGGTTTGGTTCTGCAATCCAACAAGACAGACACAGACTTCAAAGTATAATTAGAAATGCAGAAAAAAACAATTACTACCGAATTGCTTTCCATTGAGGACCTGTATACTGCACGAGTCAAAAAGAGGGTTGAGAAAATATTCACAGACCCCTCGCATCCTGGACATAAACTGTTTCAACTCCTACCCTCAAAATGATGCTATAGACCACTGCACACCAGAACATCTAGACACAAGAACAGTTTTTTCCCAAACGTCATCACTCTGCTAAAACAAATAATTCCCTCAACACTGTCAAACTAGTTATTAAGTCTGCATTACTGTTAATCTTTTCATCGTTCCTATCACCCATCTCCTTCCACTTATGACTGTATGACTCTAACCTTGTTGCCGGTATCCTTACGATTTATATTGACTGTTTCCTAATATGATTTGATTGCTTATTTGTTCCCTATGACTGTCATTAAGTGTTATTCCTTACGATTCTTGACGAATGTATCTTTTCTTTTATGTACATGAGACCGTATGTACCAAGACAAATTCCTTGTATGTCCCATCACGCTTGGCCAATAAATAATTCTATTCCATTCCATTCCATTCCATTCCATTCCATTCTATTCTAATATTAAAAATATATTAAATGTATAAATATTATGTTTTCTTTCAGCCTTGAACATTAGATAACAAATAATCTTTGTGAAAGGGGGAAAGTAGAATGAAATTTAGTACATTGTAAAACCCCATTCTCGTGCTTTGGAAAAAATCTGGCAAGAGGAATGTGTTCCACATCTCTACTTTTTACTGAATTTATTCTGTGTTCCCAGAGATAAATATCTCAACACTCTACAACATGCAATTACATTTAATATTATGAGTTAATGTCCATAAAGCTATGTCATGATTCCGCATTCTGAATGTCGAATATTCCTGCAAATGTAGTTAATTACATTAATAATAATGTGATGTCAAATTTTTCGTTCATTTACATCAATTTCTCAAAAGAAAACTAAATACAGTTTTCATTTTACCAAAAATGTTTCCCAAAAAACATTTTCCCGTTTCATTTCCATACTTATATTCTCAAACTCATATTTTTCCTCTTATTTACTAGTAGTTCTTCTGGACATTGTACTTTAGTATATGTCAAAAAATGCTATATCTGTTATAAATTGGTGAGTAAAAGCAGAATTAAATCTGCAGAATCATAAACAGAAATTTTCTTCGTTGCAGAAGCTATATCTGATAAGAGAAAGAATAAAGAAGAAATCATGGCATATATACACAAGGAGTATATGCAAACAAGAAACTTAAAGATTTATTGTTATGTAGCAATCTGATGGGCATCATTTTGTTAGGAATTCTTTGTCGGTAATAACTTGCTTGAATTTCTTGTAGTTTATTGTTTGTATCATCATTCTTTATACTGGTCTTCAGTTAGCCTGCTTGTCAACTATCTTCATTTTGTTTTTTCAAAAACAGGATCTTTGTCAACTCTTGCCTTCTCATTTAATGTCCAAAATACTTAGGTTTTAGCTCATTATTATTTATCAGTTTAGTTTTATTTCATATAATATTAAATAATTTCTTCTACTTGCTATCCAAAGTATGTTCAACACTTTCTCTACAATCAAAACCAAAGGCAACAATTTTTCTTAACTAAGATTTTCTGGTAGTCCGTTACCATTTCAATATATTGACATTGATTTGGCATTGCACATAAACAAAATTTAAATATTTTTTGTTTATTCAGTATTGAGTAGTAGATCAGCTTTTGCACTTTACACAATGAATTCTTTAAGCCCTATTTGCTTCCAGTCATCAAAGTAGCAACATCTGTCTATTTGAAGTAACTGCTTCTTCCAGCAATTTTAATTCCTATCTTTATTTCTTCTACATTTCTTCATTTATTATTATATATTTTCATATAAATTAGAATCTATGTAGAATCAAATATGAAGCAAAGTTATATACCATCTTTTTATTTATCTAATTAGATAAATAAAAGGATGGTATATAACTTTGCTACGTATTTGACCCATTTTGTTGTTCCATATTTTATTCTCTTTTTTTCCAGTCATAAATATTTTTCTACAGGCAGATGTAGTGACTTGAACTGTGTAGACCAAAACAAATTGTGCGTATCCTTAAATCCAGGGCTATAATACTTTTAAAGGAAATCCATGATTTGCTGCGGTCTACACAGTCAAAAGCCTTAGTTTAATGAATGAAAAAAACTAGACATATTTTTGGAACTCCCTACCTTATCAATCAAACGTTAGCAATGAAATCTTGAGCTCCTTCTGCCTGCTGAATCTAGCTTGTACATTTGGCAATTCTTGATCCAAGAGCTATTGAAGTCTGAACTGAAAAAATGTGATTTAGCTTGGAACAAAATCGGCTTACAAGTGCCTTTTGGCAACGATGGTTAGTAATGTAAAGAAAGAAATTACTGTTATATATCGTAAGAACCTATATGATTTTAACAAGCAGAAACAAGCTCACATACATCTCCAGAGTGGGGAAGATTTACAGGTGAAGAAATTATCCAGTTCCTGAATAGATCTCTCATATAAGATAAGACAAAAGAGCTAGAAAACCAGGATGAATTGTTTCCAGTTTTATATTATTTATAAAATTAAGAATATGTATAGCCATTCTCATTATTTGTATGAGTTACTTTCAAATGTTTGCCATAACAATAGAAGAAATAGTTAATAAATTGTCTGGGATGTGGGTCTGACTGCATTTATATCACATTCCTTCTCTACCTGTAAATTTTTGTAATGCCCCAAATAGTATGAATTTCTCTATAATCTCTGAGGATACAAAATATAGTATAATTACAGTATCTTAGTGGTCATAGAATGATTTTCTATGTCTTCATTTGTTTTTTGCTTTTCATTTTGTCATCCAGCATAATAAGAATCCTCCATTGCTTTTTCTAATTCTGTATCCAGGAGTTTATCATCTTTGATCTTGGATGGAGTAGTACTAGCCCAAACAGACCCAATGTGTAACTTGGGGGTCCTCTTAGACTCATGGCTCCTGCTCAAAGAGCAGATGGCAGCCGTGACCAAGAGAGCCTTTGCCCAACTTCAATTGTCTGACAATTATAGCCTTTCCTGGGCAGGCTATCTTCCACTTGGTCATTCATGCCCCAGTCATCTCCCAATTGGGGAAATGGGGCTACCTGGAAGCTTCAACTGGTGCAAAATATGGCCATGTGAGCTACACTGGAGACCCAAAGAAGAGCACATGCAACACGTCTGCTCTGCAAACTCCATTGGGTGCCAGTTTGCTTCTGGGTCCAATTAAAGATGTTAGTTATTGTCTATAAAGTCCTGCATGGAATTGGGCCAGGCTACCTATGGAACCAGTTTCACTCCATCATATCAGCTTGTCCCACTTGTTCAGACAGAGAAGGTATGCTGCAGACCTCAACATACCTTCAGTCATCAGTCAAAGAATTTCAACTGGTGTGGTCAAGGAAGAGAGGCTTTTCTGCCATGGAACACCTTGCCGTCAGAAGTGAAGAAAGTCCCTAATATCTTGGCCTTCTGCAAAGAGGAAGGCCAAGATATTTGGGCCTTGACTATATAGCCTTGTGTGGGAAACACAGGGGTCAAACAACCATGAAAATCCCCCCACCTGTATTCCCTATTTTAAAATTCTTCATCTTTTGAAATTTTTATAATGTTGTTTTGCAATTTTAATATTTTAATCCTAACTTATTCTGATAAAATGTTTAATTTTATTGATTAAATTGTATAACACCAAGAAGGATGAGTGGTTAAGAAGTATGCAATATAAATAAATAAATACATATATATATATCCTCTAATTCAATCTGATTTATATGTCTTCACTGATTCTAGATGATTCTGCTACAAACTGTTACAGCAATATGCTTTTTTCACTACAGATTCTATATGAATTTTTTCCATGATCACCTCCCTCTTTTAAAATCCTTAGTTCATCAATATATGTGTGTTTTAAAATCACACAGATGAAATGAACACTAGTATTGAACTCTAGCAAAGAATACTTATAATAGCCATAATTGAAAGCAGATTTTGGAGGAAAACTTTTGTCTCCTTCAATTACGCTTGCAAAAGAAACCCTTAAGTTCACAGAGTTTAACAAAAGAGACTTAAGTACATGTATATTATTTAATCACAGTAAACTTAGGCTGGATCAGATCAACATAATTTATGTTAATGCAGGAACTTTATTTTCAACTTTTAAAAAATTTCTCCTTTTTTCCCTAGGAAAATATAAATACCATTGCAGAATTTTTATAACTAAAATCTTTTTGATATAGCCTAATCGTGTCTTACAAAAGTCTATTTATTATTTGGAAACTACTTATAAGCAAATTCAAGCTCCTTGGAGCTGAATAAAAGTTAGGAATGAATTGCTAATGGGCAATTTGCATTTATGAGAGCTTACTTTTCAACCATTCAGTTCAAAATTAGGAGATTCCAAAGTCTTGAATGTTTCATGTATTGAACTGAGAACAAATGGATTGATTTGTGTTTGCTGCAATAACTCAATTTTTTTTGTACAGAAAGCTCCCTCCCATATATTTTAATATGCTGGGGGCTGCAGAGCAATTATGGGATTACATTATGCAAGTGGTACGAATAAGCAGCTAAAAATTCCATCCACCTGGACATGCGGGGGAGGACCTGGGGAGTTTGTTTGTTTCCCGCCAAAAGCCCCAGCAACACCTTATGATCCGCAATTAAAATAAAGGAATGGCCATACAGGTAATTGTGGAAGTGTTTTATAGCTGTGACAGCAGCCAATGCTTCCTTATCTATCTGTAGAGGAGAGGGTCCTTGAATAGAACGTGATGGAGGCTTCCGTGCCGTCCGGAAGTGCATGGTTGAGGACAGCTCCTATGCCAAAGGGTGAAGCATCAGTGACTAAGACCAGGGGCAGGCTGTCAGTGCATTGCATCAGGACAGCTTTGGATGTTAAAAGGTCTTTTACAGCCGCAAAAGTGGTGGCTTCTCGCAGGCCCCAGGACCAGGAGTCTTCTTGTCCAGAAGCCTTTGGAGTGGCTCAGCCACTGAGGCTTCTTGTGCAGCAAGAAGGCACTATAAAAGTTTAGGAGACCTAAGAAAGCCTGCAATTCAGTTCTGTCAGTGGGGGTTGGTGCCCTTTTGATTGCAGTGACTTTGGAGGGTGTGGGGTGGTTAGATACCCCAAGAATTCCACTCTGGGCATCCCAATCCTGCACTTTTGTTTTTTTAATGTGAGGCCAGCTGCTTGGAAGTATCTAGCCATCAAATTTAATATTTGATATTTAATAGAGCTTGGTAGTACAGTGGTCTAAAGCACCCTGTTATTAACACCAGCTGCCTGCAATTATTGCAAGTTCAAATCTCACCAGGCTCAAGGTTGACTCAGCCTTCCATCCTTTCTAAGGCAGGTAAATTGAGGACCCAGTTTGTGGGGGCAATAAGCTGACTTTGTATAAATATACAAAAGTATGAAGGCTATTGCTTAGCGCATTGTAAGCCCCCCTGAGTCTCCGGAGAAGGGAGGCATATAAATCAAATTTTAAAAAAAAAAGTGTAGTAGGACTGCCCTTATTTTGTGCTTTAGTTCAGCCTGGCTAATGGTTGAAATAAGCACATCATCAAAATAGAGAACAACTCCCTGCACACCTTGCAATAGTTGTTCCATAAGGCTTTGAAAGATGCCAGGAGCAACACTTATGCCAAATTGGAGGTGCCGGCACTTAAAAGCACCCTGGTGGATCACGATGGTCTGTGCCTCAGCTGTCGCATTGTCCACCAGGAGCTGTTGGTATGCCTGCACCATATCCAGCTTGGCAAAAATGGAGCCCTGGCCTGGGCACTGCAGCAAGTGCTACACAACTGGCACAGGATAGGGATTGGCCTGAAGAGCCCTATTCACTGTGCACTTATAATCCACACAGATGCGAATTGACCCATCTAGCTTGATGGGTATCACTATGGAGGTCTCCCATTGGACGTGATCTGTGGGCTCCAATATGCCCTGTGCAATTAGCTCTTTCTCCACTAATGACATAAGGGCAAAGGGTACCCTCCTAGGTTTCAATCTAATTGGGCAATTTGGAGGTCTAAATTAAGAGAGATGGGTGAACCATTATATTTACCCAGCTCGTCATCAAACACCACAGCAATTTCGGTCATGATGCCCTTGAAGTTGTCAATGATGGTTGAGTGGATGCCAGTGATGCCAAGACCTAATACGCCAAACCAGTCAAGCCCAAGCAGGCTGGGGAGATGGCCATTAACTATGATTAATGACAGGCTTCCTGTGAAACTTTTGTATTCTACCAGGAGCTTGATGCGACTTAAGATAGGGATATGGTTTCCCTGATAGTTACGAAGCTGCCCTTGACAGGCCTGGAGGGCTCTTTTTGTGAATGTGGGTACCAATTTCTTTAGGGTATCCTACGAGATCAGGGACTTTGAGGACCCTGCATCTACCTCCATCCTGTATGGAGCACCTTCGATTGCTATTGTGAGGTAAATCTTGTGGCTTGCAATGGTTTTGGGTTGGCAGATGGCCACTTCAGGCAATCTATTTCCGCAGAAGATAGTGAAACAGTCCCCACTAGGTTTCGCTGTCTTCTGGAATGACCGTCTATTAGAAGGTGATTGGGAAGTTTGAAGGTTTGCACAACAAACGTGTGCCAAATGTCCCTTCTTGCCACAGCTGTGGCAGATGGCTGTTTTAAAACGGCAAGATGCTCTGGGGTGCCTTTTGCTGCAACCTTAACAGGATGAGCCGGAAAAGTCCTTTTCTGAGGTGTTTCTTTTGCCTTTGACCATTCTGAGGCGGCTGATGTCATCCTCCTTTGTCCTCCTTGTCAGGATCCACTTCTTTCTAATGTACCGCTGATGACTGGTTGGCAGGAATGGAAATTTGTGATTTCCGTATTTCTGCGGTGGACTTGTTTGACAGCTCGCACGCTTGTGCCTCTTCAATTGCTGACAGGAGGGTGATGTCTTTTTTTTTTAGTAAGTGGCGTTGCACCCTTAAGTCCCTCACTCCGCAGACAAATTGTTCCAATTGGGAGTTTTCCAAGTCCCGGAATTTGCAGTTTAAAGCAGCTGTCCTGAGAGTGGCTAGCAAAGCCAGTATTGTGGCAAACATCTCAGGATTGCACAAATTTAAAAAGTGTCCCCTTTTCCGGTTGAGCCAGCGGCATCGCCAGACGCTTCTTTTGAAGCGCCAGCCCCAGATTCCGTAGAACCGCAAGAACAGCGAAAATCGGCTGTCTTGCGGTTTGGAATCCTTCCCCCCAGGAAGAAGGGGGGAAGGAGAGCAGACGGGTGGGGTAGAGCTCCCTGAGGGCACCAGATTTACCTAATAATCTGGTGCTCGAAGATGAGAGCTCCCCGTGAAGCCTGTCAAAAGCTCCGGACCTGGGATGCCTCTGACTGGGAAGTCTTTCCCTGTCAGAACTAGATGCCGCGGCCACCCCATCAAACAACTTTAAACAAATACCTTTGAATCAAGTTGGCAGAGCACAAGTTGCACGAAGGAAACAGCAAGTATTTTTTTTTCTCTTTTTCTAACTCCAGGGACTTACTTTCTTAAAAGATTTCTCTTAAGTGGAAAGTGAAAGCAAGATGGCGTTTGAGTTTCAACAGGGCGTGAAGAAGTGAAAGTTAAAAATAATTATTGATAAGCCCCTGTTTGAAACGTAAAACTCCTTTTTGAAAAGTGGATGGAATAAGAAAGGATGTAATAATAATAACTCAAGCAGCAATATAAATTAAAAAGTCTTTTTTTTCTTTTTTCTTCTTGAAATTCTTTTTTTTCTTTTCTTTTCTTTTTCCCCGTCCTTCTGGAGGGGAAGGAAGAAGGGGGGCAGGATGGCTGGGCTTCTCGAAAACAAAGAAAGGAAAGGAGGGTTATTTAACTCTCAATGGTCTGAATTTGAGGAAGCTTTGAGTTCAATTACCTCTGCTTTATTGAAAAGAATTGATACTATATTTCAAGCTTCTCAAGCTGGAAACAATGAAATACATGGAAATACTGAGTCACAATCAAGCAGTGGGGGATTGAGTCAAGAGCTGGGAAAGGAAAAAAAACAACAAAAGACCATAGCAGATTTTACAGAAGAGAGAAAGTTGAAGGTTGAGCAGGAGCAAGAAGCTCTGCAAGCTGATGACTTGTTTTCAGAAGAACCCATATTTCTGCAAAAAGTTTATAATATCCAATCCCAAAAACCGCAAATCCCTGCTGGAGTTAAAAAAGGCAGAGGGATCAAAGTCAAGAAGAAAGTTCGTAAAAAGGAAAAGAAGAAAGCCTGGAGAAATGGAAAATAACCCTGCTTGATGAGATGATGGTCCTTAAAAAGCATTGTTTAAATGTTTAAAGACTTTGAACTTTTTGGGGGGAAGAAAAAAAAAATACTACACAGCAATTCAATGCCAGTTAACCAAGTGATGGACGATGAGGAGGCAATTTATAGTTGTATTGGAATATTTTGAGAAGAATAAACAGATCACAGCAATGCTGGTGTGTTGGGTTGTGAAATATGCCCTGACTTGAAGGAATTGGAATATTTTATTAAGGACTGTGATAAATCTGGATTTAACTGTAAACGTAGAAGTCTCATTGAATATACTAAATCGGAGCTTTCTGTTTGATGGTAATAAATATAAGGCAAAAGGACTATGGATCTAGAGCAATTGCAGTTGATCTGGTGGTTTCCTTAATACGCTTGATGGATCTACTAATCTAGTTTTGACTGGATTTGATGGATATTACTACAATTATAATTATAAAGTCACTCGGGGGGTTTTTTTTTATAAAGAAGCAAATTACTATTTAGGTGGGTAGACGCAAATGATGAAGATATTCTATATGCTGTTGGAAGATGTGAAGACAAGAAGATTAGCAACTGGTTTAATCTAGTATGAAGAATTAAAATGTTTGATATAGTTATTAAATGATGTTTTATCTGTATTGATAAATTTATAAGAGGTTTGATTGTTATACTCCTTTTTTGATTAAAAACTTTATTATTATTGTTTTAAGTGTTTTAACTATAAATGGACCTTGATGGTTTAAAAATGGAGGACGGAAGATTTTATATAGTATTCTATTTTAAATTTGGGGGGGGGTTTTTTGTTTTTGTTTTTTTTGACTGAGGGTTTTTTATTTTTCTTTGTTGTTGGGTTTTCTTTTTCTGTTTTAAATGAAAGAAGTTACAAAATATTTTGTTAGATTGTGTAGACTTAATAATTTGCTAAGTATTAATTAGTTATACTGAGTAATGATAGTTGTGATTACGTAATATTTAATTGTTTTATTAACTGCTGTAACTATAAATGGAGACATGGAGATTGATTTTGTCGAATTAGATGGAATGAGAAGAAAAGAAGACTTGCTTTCCTTTAATTTACTTGTTTAATGATTAGGATTATGATAAGTGTGAAATGGAGTTTAATTTAGAGAATTTGAGCTGTATTTTATC
>WNWU01009272.1:0-23214 GCA_012654045.1 Ptyas mucosa | reverse complement strand
TGGCCCCTCTCTGGCTGGGGAATAAATAGGAGGAAACGGGAGGGGTGATTGCAGGAGGCAACCATTTGGATTTCTTTTGGAAGATTTGTTCATCACGATTCATGTCTCAGAGACTGAAAGAGTTTAATTTGTGGCTGGCAGTTCCCGGCCTGGCACTTATCTAAGGAGCTGATAAGGTCTTGGAAGGATTATTGCCTGGACTTTTCTGTGTGCGAATGCCATGAATTCGCAGTAGCTAAATAACTACTGTGGGTTTTTTTCAGGACAGGGAGTCTGTTTCTTGGTTCTGCTAAGACTGGGTCAGAACAAAAGGGCTCTGTCCACCAGCAAAGCCAGCAAATGTGGGAGGTGAATGGTGACCCCAGTGAACACACCTACAGGGTGCTTGCTATATTATACGCTCCTTCCAGAGACAGGGCATCCTTTGACTCGCTGTGAGCTGCCCTGCTTCAGTCTCATCTCCTTCCCTCCAGGAGTGATTGGGAATTTGCTCTCCCCATATAGTTGTAGGGAGAATACAGCCCTGCCCTGCCTTGCACCCACAGCGGGCTACAACTCATGCACCCTTCATTGGAAACTGGACGCACTGGGCCACAGCAGGAGTGATCGTGCTTGCCCCTAAACTTTCCATGAGCTTCCCCCGCTTGGTTGAGGTGAATGGAGCGAGCACGAGGGCAGGGAAGGTTCTTTCCCTACCTCACAGCACTCAACCCGGAGCTTCAGTTTGCTAATGAACAACACAGCCCAGAGGGTCCAGTTTGCAAAGCGGGGTGCATGAGCTGTCATCCACTATGGGTGCAGGGCAGGACTGCGTTCTCCTTACAACTACCTGCTGGGAGTAAATTCTTGATCACTCCTGGATGGAAAGAACCAAGACAGAAGTGGGGCAAATCACGAGGCATTCAAGAGGGCCCTTCTCTGGAAGGAGCCTCTGATCTAGGAAGCCCTGTGTATCAGTCTCCATCTGAGACCACCAGTCATGTCCTGCCTTTGCTGCCCTTGCTGGTGGACAGAGCCTCTTCCTGGCTGCAGTCTGCCTCACCCCAATTCTTCTTCTTCTTCTTCTTTTTATTCCTTTTAATTGAATTTTTCAAAATACATAAACAAAAAACAAAAACAAAAAAAACAACATAAATAAACATCACCCAGTGTATAATACAAAAACAAGGGAAAGAGAGTTCATATCTTTGTTGTCAGTTCCTCCAAAAGTCTCTTTGAGTAGGTACTGGTGTCGTCTCTTCCAAATGTTCAATAGCACTGTCCACAAACGGTTGCCAGATCTTCCAGAATGAGTTTTCCTTTATTAAACCTTTCCTGAATTTTAACTCACATGTTAACTTATCGTTAAGGGCATAATTTCCAAATTTCTTTATACCATTTGGCCAAATTATAATCAATATCTAATTTCCAGTATCTCGCTATTATTATTCGACCCATAATAATCAATATTCGTACAAACTCCCTTTCTTCAATTGTTAGCATCTTATCAGTTATTTTTAATATGAAAATGTTACCTAATCCCAATTTAATTTCATTTTTAAATATTTTACTGATTTCAAGTTCTATTTGGGACCAAAAATTTTTAACTTTACCACATCCAAACCACATATGTTCATATGTCCTGTCCTCCACTTTACATCTCCAACACAATTTGCTAACTCCTTTATTCATTTGGTATAATCTTATTGGGGTCAGATACCACTTCCAAACAAATTTATAATTATGTTCCTTTATTCTAATTGATAAGGCCTTCATTATTCTACTGGTCCAATTTAAATTCCAGTCCTGGTCTGAAATATCTATTTTTAAAACTTTTGCCCAATCACTTCTCATCACGTTTTGTGAGTTATTATCCAAATTAATAATTTTATATATTTTACTAACCAATCTTGTTATTCCAATTTCTCCCTTTCTTATTTGAGATACTATTTCTTCAAATTCCGTTTTTGGCCTTTGTACCCCCAGTCTATCCTTATAATTCTTGTTCCAGTTATTGATCTGTATCTTTTCTAACCAATTTAGCTTCCATTTTTCATATATTTCCTCTTTTTTATGGTTGTCTCTTACCAAATGTATCCATTCTTTTATTCCTTCCAAATTTTTCTCTATTAATACTTGTTTCCTTTCCCTATTTAAATTTAAAGGAAAGTCTCCATCTTCCAAATGCCCCAATTGCAATCTATCTGGAATCAATTTTCTATCAATTTTACTCCAGGTTTTTAACAAACTATTTAAAAGACCATTTCTAATTTTATTTTCCCTCACTATATTCTCCATAAAATATATTTTCCCCATTTTTCAATTTCTCCTAATTCTAATTTTCCCCATAATTCATTTCCACCAATAATTATTTTAACTACCATCTTTGCATGAAAAGACCTATAATAGTTAACCAATTTAGGTATTCCTAGACCCCCTTCCTTTTGAGTTTGATACCATAACTTTTTGACTAATCTAGGTCTTTTATCCCCATTAAAAAAGTCATCAATTTTCTTTTGATAGGATTCTATGTCTTTCTCAGAAATATATTATTATTATTATTATCATTATATTATATTTATATACCGCTCTACTCCCGGGGGACTCAGGGCGGTGTACAGACAAATGATAAAATACATATAATACAAATATTTTAAAGAATTGATTAAAATACAATTAAATAATTTGGTCTTAAACCTAAAATTAAAACTCTAAATTTATGAGATTAAGATTTAAAAATATAAGAGCAATTTTAGAAGAGGTTAGTCCAGGCCAGCCTGCTGGAATAGAAACGTCTTGAGGGCACGGCGGAAAGCGCGGAGATCTGGGATTGTCCGTATCTCCGGGGGGAGCTTGTTCCACATGGTGGGTGCCCCCACTTAGAAGGCTCTCCCCCTGGGGGCCGTCAGTCGACACTGTTTGACCGACGGCACCCTGAGAAGCCCCTCTCTATGGGAGCGTACTGGTCGGTGAGAGGGTACTGGTGGCAGAAGGCGGTCTCGAAGATATCCCGGTCCTAAGCCATGGAGCGTTCTAAAGGTGGTAACCAAAACCTTGAAGTGCACCCGGAAGAACACAGGAAGCCAGTGCAGCTCGCGCAGGAGGGGTGTCACATGGGAGCGCCACATCGCTCCCATAACTACCCGCGCGGCTGCATTCTGGACCAACTGGAGCCTCCGGGTGCTCTTCAAGGGGAGCCCCATGTAGAGAGCATTGCAGTAGTCCAGGCGGGAAGTGACGAGGGCATGAGTGACCGTGTTTAATGAGTCCCGATTTAGAAAGGGGCGCAACTGGCGTATCAGGCGAACCTGATAAAAAGCCCTTCTGGCCACAGCCGTCAGGTGTTCTTCTAAAGATAGCTGTGAGTCCAGAAGGACGCCTAAGTTTCGAGCCCTCTCCGTGGGGGCTAATGACTCGCCCCCAATAGTCAGCGTTGGCACCAACTGACTATATCGGGATGTCGGAAACCACAGCCACTCGGTCTTGGATGGGTTGAGCCTGAGTCTGTTCCTCCCCATCCAGATCCGTACAGCCTCCAGGCACCGGGACATCACTTCAAGGGCATCATTGGGGTGGTCTGGGGTGGAGATGTACAGCTGGGTGTCATCAGCGTACTGGTGGTACTTCACCCCGAAACCACGGATGATCTCACCCAGTGGCTTCACATAAATGTTGAACAGAAGGGGCGAGAGAACCGATCCCTGTGGTACCCCACATATAAGGGGCCTCGGGGTCGATCTCTGCCCCCCTGCCAACACAGACTGCGACCGGTCAGAGAGAAAGGAGGAGAACCATCGCAACACGGTGCCCCTCACTCCCAACTCTTCCAGCCGGTGCAGCATGATACCATGGTCGATGGTATCAAAAGCCGCTGAGAGATCTAATAGGACCAGGGCAGAGGAACAACCCTTGTCCCGAGCCCTCCAGAGATCATCAACCAATGCAACCAATGCCGTTTCTGTGCTGTGTCCAGGCCTGAAGCCCGACTGGAACGGATCCAGATAAGATGATTCATCCAGGTACTGAGGAAGCTGTTGTGCTACCACACTCTCAACAACCTTCGCAACGAAGCGAAGGTTGGAGACTGGACGGTAATTAGCCAATATTGCCGGGTCCAGGGAAGGCCTCTTGAGGAGAGGTCTCACCACTGCCTCTTTCAAGGCAGCAGGAAAGACACCCTCACTCAGAGAAGCATTTATAATCCCCTGGAGCCAGCCTCGTGTAACCTCCCGAGAGGCCAGCACCAACCAGGAGGGACACGGGTCCAATAAACATGTGGTAGCATTCAGCCTCCCCAGTATCCTGTCCACATATTCGGGAGTCACAGAATCAAACTCTTTCCAGGTGGTATTCTCAAGACCTGCCTCCATCCTTTCCCCTGAATCTACTATGTCAGAGTCCAGGTGTTCCCGAATCTGAGCGATTTTATCATACAGATATTGAACAAAATCCTCGGCTCTACCCTCCAAGGGGTCTTCCCGCGCTTCCTGAAGGAGCAGGGAGCGGGTCACCCTAAACAAGGCGGCCGGGCGGTTATCTGATGATGCAATAAGAGCGGAAAAATAGTTATGTTTTGCTGCTTTTATCGCCACTAGGTAAGTCTTAATATGAGATCTTACCAGTGTTCGGTCAGATTCAGATCGGCTGGCTCTCCAACTGCTCTCCAGGCGTCTTTTCCGACGCTTCATCTCCCTCAGCTCCTCAGTGTACCAAGGAGCCAGGCGAGATCGGCGTCGAGTCAGAGGCCGCAAAGGCACGACTCGATTCAAGGCCCTGGCAGCCTCTCTATCCCAGGTGGCCACCAGGTCTTCGATCGAGCCATGTGCCAGAGCCTCAGGAAATGGCCCAAGTTCCTTCTGGAACCTATCTGGGTCCATCAGGCGCTTGGGGCGGAACCACCTTATCGGTTCCGCCTCCCTGCGGCGGGGTGTGGTGGTTCGAAGGTCAAAGTGAAGGAGGGAGTGATCCGACCATGACAAGGGCTCAATCACTATATCCCCTATCTCAAGATCACTCAACCACTGACCAGAGACAAAAACCAGGTCCAGCGTGTTTCCCTCCGTGTGAGTAGGGCCATGAACTAACTGGGTCAGGTCCATGGCCGTCATGGAAGCCATGAACTCCTGAGCCACCTCAGACGCCTCACCGACGGATGGCAGGTTGAAATCTCCCATGACTATAAGTCTAGGGATATCAACCGCCACCGTGGCTATAACGTTGAGTAGCTCAGGCAGGGCTGCCGCCACGTAGCAGGGAGCCAGGTACGTAACTAGCAAGCCCATCTGTACCCCATGACCCCACTTCACAAGGAGGGACTCACATCCGACCGTCTGAGGAACAGTGGCCTCCTTCGGGCCAAGACCTTCTCTAATGATAACTGCCACCCCCCCACCCCTCCCCTGTGACCTTGGCTGATGAAATGCTCGGAAACCAGGTGGGCACATCTCTATGAGAGAAACCCCTCCCTCCTGGCCCAGCCAGGTCTCCGTAATACCTGCCAGGTCCGCTCCCCCCTCTTGAACAAGATCACAGATGAGGGGGGCTTTGTTTACCACAGACCTGGCGTTGCATAGCATCAGCCGAAGGTCCAGGGCCTGAGGGTCTGTGCAACCTGGGGAACGAGCAGAGCATTGGGGGCCGGAGCATGCCACTGCTTGAAGACAGCGAGCGCGTACTCCCTTCACTTGATATGGCCCCCTACTCCCGCCATATCTGCCCCTCCCACCTATAGTACTGATGTAATGTCTACCGATAGTATAAGCTCTAACCCCCTCCTTGACTCCGGATTTCGTATCACCTCCGTCGTGCTCCTTAGCCGGACTAGACCCCGTCCCTTGCAGATTAACCCCTGAACCTATACAACCCACCCCCCCTCCCGGGAGGTCCCCCAGCCTCCTTATTTACATTAGAAACCACCCTCCTCCCAGATCTTTTTAAAATAGAGTTTGAAAAACTATCTAAAAAACCCCAAAGCTTCCGGTTCTTAGCACACCACCTCTCGGGGTTCCAAAACCCGTCCTTGAGGGCGGCCCTAGATAATTGGGAGGGCCAAACCTGCGAGAGGGGGGAATCTCGCAGTGTGAGGAGTTCTGTTTTTGAATACATTAGAGGAGAGATGGAATTGGAAGTGATGAAAGGCTAATTTTCTTCTTAAAGGTGTTAAAGATGGTTTAAAATAGATGGTTAAGACAAAAAGGTAAGGTGGATAGTTGTACAAGGAAGCCGGTATACTATAACATCGGAATACCATCACCCTTTCATGGTGATGGGAAGTCTTGTGATTAAATAAGTTGGTCCAAAAGGGGGATAAGAGTCTTAATGACTGCCTTCTCATAGTGACCAGTCTACAGTTTCAAAAACAGTAGAGGAGATGGTCCATCCCATCCAAGTGAATAGATGTATAGATAAATCGTTCAGGACTCTCGATGTCTGTGCTTCCTCCCTTTTTGATACAAGCAAATCTGAAGGTAAGGTGGAAAAGTAAGGTGGAGCATCCAGGCAGAAGAGATGAGATCGAATAATCAGGATAGCCAGGACAATCAGGATAGTTGGGAGGAAAATGTTTAAAAATGTTTAAAATGAAGGCTGTAAATTGATCAAGCAGCTGCAAGGTTTCGCTGAATGGCCCAAACTAGGTCTAGGTCTAGTAAGGGGGGGGGGGGAATGGTTGAGGGGAAGATCAAAAGAATTATGTCCTCATTTTTCAGCCCCCATCACCATCATGCTCTTTTAGACAGGGCCATTCAGGTAATTATGTTGAAACCTCTCCTTTAATATTTAAGGGGGAGTTGTCCAGGCCCCCTTCCTATTATAATGTGGGGGAAGTAGTCGTTTGCAGCAAAGCTCTCTCTATCATCACGAAGAGGACAGCCTAGTCTCCCGATGTTGCTGTTGTTATTGTTGTCATCATCATTGTTGTGAGTGTCATGGCAGCCAGCTCCGCCCCTGTAGCCATGGCCACCGGCCCTGCTTCGCCGCCCACGGCGCCCAGCCTGCAGCAGATTAGATTTTCTGCAGCCCAGGCACCATCGCCGCAGTCTCCGCTGCCGCTGCCACCGCCATAGCCACATTTCTGATCGTTGCTTCAACCGCGTTAGCTTAGCAGCCGTTTGGCTCGTGACAGCCAGGCCCCGGTCTTAGCGCTCGCCGCTGCCTGCCACTTGCCACACATCCCTAACAACCTCCACGGCGGCTTAATGATCTTCTGGCTCCATCTGCGGCTCAATTCGAGCCAGCTATACTTCAGCTTGCTGGGTGGGGGTTGCAAGATGGTCAGCTGGTCCCCCAACACCTCCGAAAGAGCCTAACATCGCCCCCTCGTCCTCGGCGATCAATATGGAGCCGCCATATTTGTCTGCTACCCGGAAGGAATCTATTGGAAGCATTTCAAATAAGAAATTAAATTTTGGTAATAGCATCATTTTACTCAATGCAACTCTTCCAAACCAGGATAATGTTAATTTCTTATATTTCTTAATTTTCTCATTGATTTCTCTTATCAATTTATCGTAGTTCAATTTTTTCAATTCATTTGTTTTTGCTGATAATATAATTCCTAAATATTTTATGTTTTCTTTAACTTTTATACCAAATTGATTTTGGAATTTCTCTTTTTCCTTTCGTCCATCCCAAGTTAATAGCATTTCTGATTTGGCCCAGTTTACAGATAAACCAGTAAGATCTTCAAATTCTTTTAAATGCACCTTAACCTTTTCCATATCTTTTTCTGGATTTTTCATTACAATCAGGGTATCATCAGCATATAAATTAGTTTTAACACCTTTATATCCAGTAATATCTTCATCTTCCTCTACTTTTGTTGCTAGGATCTCCATGGCTAATAAGAACAATGTTGGAGATAAAGGACACCCTTGTCTTGTACCTGCTTCTAAAGTTATATCCTTTGTTAATATCCCATTCACTTTTACTCTGGCAACCCCTTTTTGATATAATTTTGAAATAACTTGTATAAACTTATCTCCAAAACCAAAAACCTTAATCAGTTCTATGATCGTTTCCCATTGAATGGAATCAAACGCTTTGAAAATATCTAATGCTAATATTCCTATTCTGTCTTTATTATATTCTGCAATATTTATAATATTTAAAACTCTTCTAACTATGTCTGACATGTATCTACCTTTCACAAAACCTACTTGATTACAACTTATATATTTATCTATGAAACCATTTAACCTATTTACTAAAATAGCTATAAATATTTTTGCATCCTGATTTATTAAACAGATAGGTCTATAAGATTCAATTAACTCTAAATTTTTTCCAGGTTTAGGAATCAGAGAAATTATTGACCTATGCCAAGACGCTGGAATGTCCATACCGTGAAAAATTTTATTATACAATTTTTCTAATTTTGGCACAATTATATTTGTAAACTCTTTATAAAATTCTACTGGCAACCCATCTTCACCTGGTGCTTTCCCCAATTTTAATTTTCGGATCGTTTCTATAATTTCTTGCTGGGTTATATTTCCCTCCATTATCTCTTTGTATTCTATGTCTATTTTCCTATGTTCATATCTTTTCAGAAAGTCCCTCAATTTCATACTGTCTATTTGTTTTTTAGAGTAAAGTTTTTGAAAAAAATTTCTAATAATCTCACATTTATCTGTTGTTTTACTACATCTTTTACCTTGTTCATCTACTAATGTTCCAATTTCTCTTTTACATTTCTTATCTTTAGCCATCTTTGCCAATAATTTAGAGTTCTTATTACCAAATTCAAAAAATTCTCTGTTCAAATACATCAAGTTCCTTTTAACGACTTCAGTATCTTCAATTATTTGCCTCTTTTAATTGCCTCAGTTCTTCCCAAATTTAGTTCTTGAAAATTCCATTTCTAATTCTTGTATTCTGTTTCTTTCCATATCTATTTTTTTATAATCTTTGTATTTGTTACATGACAATTTTATACTTTGTCCCCGAAAAATCGCCTTCATTGTATCCCATACCACGTTATAATTTACCTCATCATTATCATTCCATTTCCAATTTTCCTCCCAAATTTCAATTATTCTTTTTTTATCTTCTTCATTTTTATACAGTTTACCATCATATCTCCAATAATTTTCTTTTTTCTCAGTATAGACATTCAATTCAATATTTACCTCTGCATGGTCTGATTCTTTAAATATTCCTACATTAACGTTTCCAACTCTATTTAATATATCTCTTGACACCATAACATAATCAATCCTTGAATACATATCATGTACCTTCGAGTGAAAGGTATAGACCCTCTCTTGACCTTTAATTTCCCTCCATGTATCAAATACTCCATTTTCTATCATCCAATTATCTAATATACTCATTTTAACACTGTCATCTTGTTGGGCAACATTAGTAGTATCATATTTGCTTCGAATAAGATTGAAGTCACCTGATACAATCAAACTGCCCAAACTTTCCTTTTGCAATATTTGCAATACTTTCATCAAAAATTCCTTTTGTCTCTCATTAGGTGCATAAATGTTAACTAGTGTTACAGTCTCTTCATAAATTTTACCAATTATTATTAAATATCTTCCCTCAGGATCTACTACACTTTTTAATTTTTCAAATTGAACTCTATTTGATATTAAAGTTGCTACCCCTCTCGATTTTGAAGTTCCGAATGCTTTCTCATAAAGCTGTATTCCTTTTATATATATCTTATTTGAATCCTCAAACTTTTGGTGAGTTTCTTGCAAAAAGATTATATCAGGTGACCCCCTTTTCAATTTCAATTCCAAACATTTTCTTTTAATTTGATTCCCAGTACCTTTAACATTCCATGACATAATTTTAATCACACCCATTATTATAATCAATACTTTCCATTTCTTCCTCTTCTTCCCTATTGTGAATCTTCCCCAAACCCACCACCGTTAACAAATAGAGAAAAAAAAACAATAGAACCAATAACAGAGAGTCCTCTTCCCCCATTGCCTTCATACAAATCCAGCTGCCTTGTCTTCCAGGAATGGGGAGGGGAGAGTGTGTCTGTCAGTCTGGCAGCCTCCAGCTCTAGGCATCATTCATTAATGATTCCTTCATTAATTCATTCCTTCATTCATTCATTAATTTTTCCTTCTTCCTGTTACTTCTTCTCCGCCACTGGAGTCAGGCCCAGAACCAAATCGATTGTCTATATCACTTTCTTCATCAACACTATCATTTCCAACTTCTCTACTTTTTTTTTGAGTATTCAACTGTTCCTTGGTTGGTTTCCTTTTGCGTTTAGGTTTCGGGTTCGGTTTTGGGTCTTCTCTACCTGCAGCTTCTTGTTTTTTACCTAATCTTTTTTCTTCCCTCAGTCCATATCCTCCCATCTTCAGCAGTTCAGCTCTTACATTAGCCACATCTTCATCTGTCTCAATCAGCCCTATGTTGTGTAAACAGTCAGCAGAATCAATATCGATATTAATTATGCGCATCCTTTTATTATAAAAAAAATTTAATTGTTGTGGGAATCTCCAATTATATTTAATATTTTTATTTCTTAACAATGTAGTGATTGGTTTTAAAGAATATCTCCACTTGCGTTCTTCAAAAGAAATATCCTGGTAAACTTCAATTTTGTCTCCTTCCATTTGAAGAGCCATATCTCCGTGTTCTCTAATTTTCGATAGTACTTGTAATTTATCTTTTATATTTGCAAATTTAACTAGAATATTTCTCTTTTTTTTCTTATCACGATTTAGTCCAATTCTAAAAACACTTATTAAATCCGTTGCCATCATTTTTTTATCTAATCCAATTGAGTTAAGCCAGTCCAGCACTCTCTCTCGTATGTTGTCCACAGAACGTTCAGAAATTCCTCTTATAACCAGATTGGCCTTTCTCACTTCTTCTTCTAAAAGGCAAATCCTCTTATCTTGCTGAAAATGTTTATAAAAAAGGTCTCCAATCTTTTTATCCATTTTTATAGCATGTATTTGCAGATGGTCAATATCACCTTTCATCTTAATTGCCTCTGCTGCAGTTTTTGCAGAATGTTCAGTAATTTCACCAATGATTTTTTAAAATATTTCTTCATTTTGAATTTTAATTTGTTCTAATTGTCCAGCTCTTTCTTTTTGTTCCTTCTCCATTTTTTTATTCAGTCCTTCTTCTATAGTATTTAATCTTTCATTTATTTTAGCAAGAGTTAAGATTATTTGGGTCATATCAGTAGCTGATTGGGCTGAAGGGTTCTGTTTGAGACCAGTTGTTTCCTTTCTTGATTTATTCATATTTTTTTTACTTAAAGGGACTAAATAAAGAAAAGAACTGTGGGCTGTTTCCCAATTAACCGTATACTACAGATCTGAGGCAATTCAAAATATTCTTTGGAAAAGTGTCTGAGATCTCCACTTTCCAAGCGTTCCAGCAAATATAGAGTTAAAGAGCTAGCCACCACAGGTGCAGATTTAAAACAACACTCACTGCTAAAACACTACAAGCTCCGTGCAATTCCAATCCTGCAGGCCTCTGTGCTCTCCTATTTCCCTCCCCCCACTCCTTCCCGGGCAGTTAGGCCTCAGGGAAATTTGCAGGGTTTTCAGGAGTTTGAGGCACAGATCGAACCAGCTCACAGTACCAGGACGCTCTCCACTTTCTTCCTCTGTATGTCTCAGCTGCTTTTCATTCCATTTACAGGAAATCCTCGTTATTTTCCTCCTTACAATGCCAGAGCGAGGCAGAAAAGCTGTTACCTTGCCGGCATCAAGCCACACACCCCCACCCCAATTCCTCTTTGCCAAGAGTGACTGGCATATGGGAGGAGATGAAAGAATGGGGAGGACCAGGGACCCCAATTCCAGGAGGTGGTGGTGGAGGAGGAGGAGCTCAATGTGGTGGGAAGGACCTTCTGGGACCAGTTTTGGTCTGGGAACAGATGAGACACATGCAGCTAATTGTTCCATGTGACAAATCTGACATGTCAAATTGTACTGCGGCAATGCACCTGGGGAAGGCAACGGGGGATGGGCTGATGTGGAGAGGCTGCCAGAGAAGGGTAATTGTGGTGGGTTGTGGTTTGGATGGGGGGGGAGCTGAGGTGACAGGGGGAGGCAACTGCAGCCAACTGTCCCAATCCCATCCATGTGATATATTGCAAAGATACAATTTCATCCTTGTTGCTAAAAAAAGACTGTCTGTAATGTTTATATGGCTATTTCTTTCTTTTTTTCTCTTTCCCTTGTATCTCTCAACACCACCTTTTCCCCACTCCTTTTCCTTTCCTTAATTTCCTATTTTTTCTTCCCTTATTTGTATTTTAATAAAAAATAAAAATTATATATTGCAAATTAACACAGAGAGAGAGAGAGAGAGAGAGAGAGAGAGAGAGAGCGGGGTCCATATCTGCTTAAAAAAAAACTGATACTGAACCAAATCCTTTAAAACACTATATTAAAAAACAACTAAATTAAAAAGATTAAAATGAGAAACTTTCCTCCTTGAAATAAACACATTTTTAAAAACTAGCTTTCCATCCACACAGGGCACTGAACAACACAAGGATACTTTGAAGAAATGATAAACAAAAGACTGGGTGATGGTTGCTGAAAGCAGGTATATTCTAACCAGTTGCAGCATTTGATAAGCAATTCTTTTACGAACAAAGTTCTCCCTCACGTCATCATTTATTTTACTTTTTTGAAATCTTATCACATTCTAAAAATGCCTCAAGGACAAATATAAATGAGGCCAATGCTTGCATTAGTTAGAAATTCTTGTTTCTTACTATATTTTCTCTACAATTTAGATCCGGCCTCAGCAGAATAATGTAGCATTTGGGGGAAAAGATACAAGCCAAGAGAGCAGCTCCAGAGGCCAAAATGGAGAAGATCTCCACAGCCACCATGGACTTCCCTTTGGTACTCAGGTAGGTAGGGAGGAAAGTGATCCAAACACTACAAAAGACCAGCATGCTAAAAGTAATGAATTTGGCTTCATTAAAACTATCAGGCAATTTCCTAGCTAAAAATGCCACAGTGAAACTGATGAGGGCCAAAAAAGCTAGGTAGGCAAGCACAGTGTAAAACATTAAAACTGAGCCTTCCTTACATTCCAAGATGATCTCTCCAAACAAGGAGTAGAAGTCCAAGTTAAGAAACGGGGGAGAGGTTCCCAGCCATGTGACACAAAGGACTGCTTGGATCAGGGGACAGGCTATGACAATGGAGTTGGTCAGTGGTTTTCCTAAGAGTTTCCTTGTCCTGTTCCCTGGCTTGGTGGCCATAAAGGCCAGAACCACCATGACAGTTTTTGCCAACACAGAGGAAACTGCAAGGGCAAAGAGAATGGCAAAGGCAGATTGTTGGAAGAGACAGGTGATCTTCCTTGGTCGACCAATGAAGAGGAAGGAGCAGAGGAAGCAGAGCAGGAGGGAGACCAGGAGGATGTAGGTGAGATCTCTGTTGTTGGCCTTGACAATCGGTGTGTCATGATGTTTATAGAAAATGAACAGGACTGTAGATGTGATCACTGAGAAAAAAAGAGCGAGAAAAACTAAGGTGTATCCCAGAGTGTCTTCATAGGAAAGGAAGTGGAGCTTCTTGGCAATGCATTGGTCCTTGTCCTTGTTGGGATATTGGTCTTCTGGGCAGGGTTCACAGTGAGCTGCATCTGAAATCAAGAGTGTTTGGCTAAGAATTTCAGGGGTGAACTTCCGGTTGTATATCTGGCGCCTTCAGAAGCCTGATCCGCGAGCTCCACAGTCAGCTCCAACCTCTCCTTATTGGAAGGTTCAAATCAGGACCGTAGCCACCCAGGATGGGTGGCGAAGCAAACGGGGACCACCTGGCAGGTAGAGGGGAGCTGCATCTCCCTTTCCTGATTAGGAAAGTCCCCTCCACCAGCGCCAGGGAGCAGCGGCAGCAAACATGGCTGCCATGAAGCCGAAGACAACCTGAATACCCAAGACTGTGCAGGAGCAGAGAAAGTGAGTGGCTTGTGAACTGCGCAAAAGAATAATTTCCTTTGAAAATATCTCCAAGAAATATGAGGGTGAAGCATACTGGAACTATTTGCTAGCGGTGGAATAAGCACATTTTTTAAAAAAAGCCATAATATTTAAGAAGAGAAACTTTTTAAAGAAAACTATGTCAAAAATTGAACTCTCAAAATGAAGATGTGACATTGAAAAAGTAATATGAAAACTATCATAAACACAATAGAGTACTGTGAAGCCCACCCTGGAAAGCAAGCTACATTAATTTTCCTGGACACCCAAAAAACCTTTGACAACTTAAATTGGAGGTTTATTATTTTACAATTGGGGAATATGAATTTTGGGGAAAAATGTAAAGTTGGTGAAAAAAATATATACTACCCAAACAGCAAAGGTAGCAATAAATGGGGATGTCACTGAAAAATTTAACTTTGCAAAGTGAGTAAGACAAGATTGCCTGTTATCACCCCTATTATTTATTTTAACCTTAGAGGTATTATTAATAAAAATCAGATGTGATCAGGAAATAAAGGGCCTGAAAATAAAAAGAGAAGAATATAAAATCCAAACATTTGCGGACGATTTAGTATTTATTTTAGAACAACCGTTAGACAGGACCTAAATTAGTGCAACAATTAGAAGAATATGGTAGAGTAGCAGGACTTAAAATCAAAGTAAAAACAAAAGTAAAACAAAGGCAATATCTAAAACCCTCACCAAAAAACAGGAAAGAGGATTAGAAGAAAAAATGGGTATAAAAGTGGCTTTAAAATTACAATATTTGGGAATTTGGTTATCAGCCAAATGCTCTTCAATAAAAGAAGATAATTATAATAAATTAATACAACAGATAAAAAAGGATTTGGAAACATGGAAAAAATTACAATTGTCTATTATTGGAAGGATAGCCTTCATAAAAATGAACATCTTACCAAGAATATTGCTCCTTTTCCAGATAGTACCAATAAAATTAGGGATTTCCCCCCCCCAAAGATTTAAATGAACTAATTAAATACATTTGGCTGGTGGGTGAGGAACATGAATTAAAGTAAAATTATTGCAGGATAGCAGAGAAAGAGGAGGCTTCGGACTCCCAGACTGGGAGACATATTATCAGGCAATGGCACTTACTTGGATCAAAGAGTGGATAGACTTAAAAAATAAAAGGATTTTGATATTAGAAGGGCATGACCTACAGATAGGATGGCATGCTTTTATATGGGATGGGAAAAACAACATTCATAGTTACTTCCAGAAACATCTAATTAGGGAAGCGTTGCTACAAATTTTTTTAAAAAATCATTATAACAAAATACCAAATTGGCTATCAATGATGGAAGTATTAATCTATCCAAATGTCCTAGATATGGATAAAATAAAAAGTTACAAAGATCTATAAAATGACCAGGGGGAATTGAAAATAAGACAAGAACTAAAAGAATAGGGCGTAGACATCGAGTGGTGACCATATATGCAGATTCAAGCTAGATATAAGAAAGATTTAGAACAATATGGATTCCAAAACGAACCGCAAGAATTAGATAAGTTTTTACAAGGCACTGAGGACAAATTGATTAAGAAAATATATAATTATTTATCGAGATACAGAAAGGAGAATATTCAATTGGAGAAATGGGAGAAAACTTGGGATAAAAACTACAAATTCAGAATATCTGTAGCCTATAAGGAAAATATGTATAAAGTGTTCTACAATGGCATCTCCCACTAGCGAATTGGCTAGAATGTTCCCGAATACATCACCAGACTGCTGAAAATGCAGACAAAATCAGGGAACATATTACCACATGTGGTGGACATGCCCAAAAGCAAAACAATACTGGAACAGAATAAGAAAATGGCTCTAAGAGATAACTAAACAGCAAATAGATATGAAACCAGAATTATTTTTATTAGGAATATTTTCAGGGAATTATGATAAAAAAATATAAAATTCTACATATTACAACAGCAGCAAGAATAATGTATGCACAGAATTGGAAAAATAACAATATACCAACAGAGGAAAATATGATAAGGAAAGTTCTAGAATATGCAGAAATGGATAGACTTACAAAAAAAATAAAGGAGAAAGGAGAAACAGAGTATTATATGGTATGGAATGAATGGTATAAATGGTTAGAGGATAGGTGTAAAGGTTAAAGAAAGATTGAATGAAGAAGATATAGGAGTTAGAAATTAGTAATTAGTAATAAAGTTGTATAAATGGAAATGACATATAATGAATGATTGTAATTTAGTATATGAATATATTATGATGTATAAAAAATTAATGGAATTATATACGTATAGAGAAAGATAAATTGAAGTAAGGGGGGGAATGGATATATAATGGATGTACACTGATGTGAAAATGTTGTAAAGAAGAAAATTGTCAAAAAAAATAAAAACTGTTTAGTAAAAATTATTTTTTAAAAAAGGTATTTTTTTAAAAAAATATTGGAATTTGATCTGGAATTTTTTTATATTTTATTACTACCAAATTTTGTTACTATTTGTTTGCCCATCTATTGGATTTGTTCGCCCACCTATTGGAGAACACCCTGGATGTTTTTTTAAAAAATTGGACTCATAGTAAAAGGGAAATAAGTGGAGATAAGGACATGGAGCTGACATACCAAGACATTAAGGATTCCATAAAAGAACAACGTAAGGAGAAGATGGAAATATCTGGCTGTATGGATCGTATAGAGCAAAAACTGGAAAATATAATACAAGGATAACAAGTAAAGACCAGAAAAATGAGGAAAGAATGGAAATATATGAAAGAGAGGAGGAGACTGCAGAATTGGGAAATCAAAAAGAAAAAGATAATACCAAAACAAAACAACAGGGGAAAAGGATGAGGGGAGAGAAAGCTAGAAGTCAGAGTCAAAACACAAACCTAAAATTAGATGGAATAAAGGATCTAAAAGAAGTGTATGGGAGGCAACCTAAAAAAATATATAGGATTAAAAATTTGGATGAGGGTGAAAGATGCGGGATAAAGTAGAATGAAAAGGAGGGTGAAGCAAAATATTTATGAAAATACTTTAATAATATGTATGAATATTAAAATCATATAACTTGGATAATTGTTTATATGTGGTGTAAGAGATAAAAATTATCTCTGTATAATGTAGTAACATAATGAATATAAGAAATGAAGGATTAGAGAAAATATATACATAAAAATGTGATTACTAACAAAAAGCTAGAGAAAGATTATGATTGATATATTGGAATATTGAATAATAAAAAAAAGGAAAGATCACGTCTTTGATTATTAGAATGATAGGGGAAGGGGAAAAAAGAGGGCTAAAATATAAGTAGAAATATGAGGGGGGAAATAGTAAAACAGATATTAAGATGTTATGAAGTATGATAGAATTATGAGAAGGTTTAGAGTTGAAAGATGACAGTAGAAACTATATGTTAGTAAAATCAAAACTGAAAATGGACTGTAATTATTAAGAATAATACTGTTATGATTGTTGATATTGAAATGTGTGAAACCCAGGAATCAAACCATTCACGAAATGAGATGTATTAAAATTAAAAATAAGGGAGGGAAAGGCTACATTTGAGGAGAAAGATTGCTGTACAATAAAAAAAAAGATGAAGTGGAAGAAAGGCAGCTCTGAACAAACAAATATAAATATTTTAAGAAAAAGAATGAATTGTTTAAAAATAAAAGAGGATAAATATGTATAAATAGTAAAGTTAGAATTTAGGGGTAAATGAAGAAGGTGTTTATGTATGCAAGTATAGAAATACTGAGGTATATTTTTTTAAAAAAGACGATATTGACAAAAATTGTAATTGAGTAAAATGAATCGCCCCTCCTGTTCAACATTATGTGAAGCCACTGGGTGAGATCATCCGTGGTTTTGGGGTGAAATACCACCAGTACACTGATGACACCCAGCTGTACATCTCCACCCCGAACCACCCCAATGATGCCCTTGAAGTGATGTCCCGGTGCTTGGAGGCTGTACGGATCTGGATGGGGAGAAACAGACTCAGACCACACCCATCCAAGACCGAGTGGCTGTGGTTTCTGTCATCCCGTTATAGTCAGTTAGCACCATCACTGACTATTGGGGCGAATCATTGGCCCCCACAGAGAGGGCTCGCAACTTAGGTGTCCTCCTGGACTCACAGTTTTCTTTAGAAGAACACCTGATGGCTGTAGCCAGGAGAACCTTTTATCAGGTCCGCCTGATATGCCAGTTGCGTCCCTTTCTGGATCGGGATTCGTTAAATACAGTCACTCATGCCCTCGTCTCTTCCCGCATGGACTACTGCAATGCTCTCTACATGGGGCTCCCCTTGAAGAGCACCCGGAGGCTCCAGTTAGTCCAGAATGCGGCCGTGCAGGTTGTTATGGGAGCAACATGGCATTCCCATGTGACTCCCCTCCTACGCGAGCTGCACTGGCTCCCTCTGATCTTCCGGGTGCGCTTCAAGGTTTCAGTTACCATCTTTAAAGCGCTCCATGGCTTAGGACTGGGATATTTACGAGACCGCCTTCTGCCACCAATAGCCTCCCACCGACCAGTACGCTCCCATAGAGAGGGACTTCTCAGGGTGCCGTCGGTCAAACAGTGTCGACTGGCGGCCCCCAGGGGGAGAGCCTTCTCTGTGGGAGCACCCACCATCTGGAACGAGCTGCCCTCAGAGATACGGATAATACTGGATCTTCGTGCTTTCCGCCGTGCCCTCAAAACATTTTTATTCAAGCAGGCTGGCCTGACCTAACCTCATTTAAAACTACTTTAAATTTTTAAACTTGAATCTGCCCTATAAATTTGAGATGTTTAATTTATTCTATTTCTGAACCAAGCTATTTAACTATATTTTGATCGGTTTTTTAATTTAATCTGTATCACACGTATTGTTTGTTTAACTGTTCACCGCCCTGAGTCCTTCGGGAGTAGGGCGGTATATAAATTTAATAAATAAATAAATAAATAAATAAATAAATAAATTAATTAATTAATTAATTAATTAATTAATTACAATTTGACTAATTGTATAAAATAAGAAACGAACAGCACTCTGTACAAAAAAGAAAGAAAGAAAGAAAGAAAGAAAGAAAGAAAGAAAGAAAGAAAGAAAGATAGATAGATAGATGTGGGTGAAGGTGGGAGAGGAGAAAAGAAAAAAACCAAAAAAACTTGGTTTTTTTTTAAAAAAATTAAAAATAAAAAACTTTTTAAAAAATTTCAGGGGCATCTACCATGCACATTTTCCCTCCTGCAGAGAAGATATGAGTGTTGCCTTTCTGCTATTGCTTACCCACAAAGGACTGATGAAAGTACCGAATATACCATTTATGGGGCATCAAAAAGAGCAAATCATCCTTCATTTAAGAAGTCCTGGGGATAGATTAGCCAGAGACAAGGATTTGTTCAGTTCCAGGTGTCCATTCACTGTGTACTTCCATGAGTAATGTGGCTTTCAGTCTGAGATTCCTGCCTGTTTTTCCGCCATTTTATAATCGAACACAAAGAAGAACAGCAGATCTGTTATCCAGAAATGGTGCTCTTTTGTTTTGAGTACATTATTCCTGCCTTAACATTTCTGCTTCGTACTTCAAATGAGATTTCTGTTTGTTTTTTCCGCCATTTTATAATTGAACACACAGAAGATTTATAGATCTTTTATCCAGGAATGCTGCTGTTTTGTTGTGTGTAGGTTATCCCTGCCTTAACCTCTCTGCTTTGTACTTCTAATCCATTCATTCAGACATTTTTTTTTGTTTTTTGCTCCCTCCTATTCTATCAAAGAGACACAGACAAATGGATCTCCTCTTTCCCTAGCAGGTCCCTTTCCTCAGAGATTGACAGTGCTGACAGAAGAAGCACACTCTAAATGATAAAAATTAAAGCTTGGACCCTACATCCCACTTCCTCAGGAAAAGACTGAAAGTTGATTTTCCCAATTGGATGTAAGAGTAGGAGTGGAGATTGATAAATTCTGACCTAAAACTAACCTGCATGGAATTGTTGAGGATCAGGGAAGGAGGCCTCTATAGCCACAGCAGTTGAGATCCACAAACTGAAGGGTTCTGCTGAAAAGTCTGAGTGTCTGTCAATTTTATAAAAAAATGATCACAATAACAAAAAATATATTGATCTAATGAATGTCTTCCTTGATAACTGAAGATTTAGATTTGAAGTATGGTCTACCTGTCTGATTAGAAATGGTCCCTTCTGGACAAGGGTCACAGTGGTAGCAGCAAACCTGCTCGCCCTCTGGAACTCTTCTCCTCTCTCCTGCATGGCACCTCTTCCTTCCACACCTGGCAAAGGGGATGGTCTGAAAGAGAAATATTTGAAATTACTTAAGCAATCAACCTGCTGCATTCATTCGTTTCCCCATTCCTACTTCTATGTTCAGATTTTCTTCTAAATAATTTTCTTCTAAATAAATAGTTTGCCACCATCTATCAGAAATATGGAACAGCTCCTGAGGGATTCAGGCCACTGGCATTCCTGACACATCAACAGATGCTGGAGATTGGAACCAGGGTTTCATCCTGCAAAGGACGGTTTGTGACTGAACCACAGCATTTCTAAAAGAAAGATCCATGAGGTGATAATGGTCTTTGGAAATCAATGTTGTTTGCTGTAATTGCATCCTGCATGTCAAGCAGATGTTGTTCCCAAGCCTAATACTTTGTGGATTGACAAAAATCAAATATGTTACATGCAAAGCTGATTTTTCATCAAATGCCTACTAAGGCAGCATTTAACATCCAGCTGCCTGCAATTACTGTGAGTTCAATTCTCACCAGGCTCAAGGTCGACTCAGCCTTCCATCCTTTCTAAGGTGGGTAAAATGAGGACCTGGTTGTGGGGGCAATACGCTGACTTTGTATAAAATATACAAAAGTATGAAGGCTATTGCTTAACGCATTGTAAGCCACCCTGAGTCTCCGGAGAAGGGTGGCATATAAATAAAAAATATTTTTAAAAAATGACTGCCATGATTTCTGACTCAATTGGTTATTTTTCAACTTAGAAAGATGTTGTGCATCTCAGGAAGAAAATGAATTCTTCCCTGAACTTACAACATTTCCTTGCAGCTCACCTTTGTGGCCCAGACGATTCCATCAGAGTTAATGGTGAAATCTTGGCCTGGGGGAGCCTCAGGATTTACTTGCCCAATTTTTTGGGGGATAAAAGATCGATTGGGGTAGAGACCCCAGTTGAGAAGATCAAAACGAGCAGATCCCAGTCCATCTTCTGAGAAGGAGACTTTATCTCCAGCAGTGTTGTTGAACTGGACATTCCTCAAATAGGGAAGAATCTGAAAGAAAGGAGACCTTCAGAAATTGGAGTAGTTGGGCTAGAGCTACAAATGAGACATCGTGGCTTCTATCATTACGTAATGGCCATCTTAAGAAGATGAATTTATATTTGAGAAGCTATTTCCATCTCTTGATGGCGATCTGAGGAATCAGATGTATTTAACTGTGAAACTAAATGTTTTCTCTTTATCACTGGGCATGGATTCTAACTCCAATTTGATCAAAACACAAGAATTTTAGTTCCACAATCTAAATTTAATTTTAGGATTTTCCTCTTTTGAAACTTGGCTACATACACTTTCAAATAGTTACTTTGGGCCAAGGTCTTGTTACCTGATAAAAGAATGTTTGAAATGAATAAGTTATTTCTGTCAGAACCATGGAAAATTCCATGATTTTGTCTAGCTCATTGTCAAAGGCAGAAGAATGCAGGAACCATATTTGATCTACTGAGCCATGTGGAAGGAAGCATCTGACCCAGTTGGTCACATCACTATTCAGAGAAGTCCAACATTTTAGCCTTTGATGCAGGAAATTCTGATGAGTTTCAGACCAGGAAATTTCTCCTAAGTTCTAGATTGCTTCTCTCCTTGGTTAATTTCCATCCATGATTAATTAGAAGCTGTTTTCACACAGTGAGCTGAGTAGTACAACAAATGGTAAACTAAAAAAGGGGGCAGGGTCTCAGATGAATTGGTATGGGAGTATGCAGACATTGAATCAGTAACTGAAGAAATTCATATAGGGAGCTTCCAATTAAAGTGTCTGTGGACTGAGGAAAAAGTCACAAAAATTACCTGCCATGACTGGACATCTGAGATCCTCTTTCCAAGCCTCATCATGGATGGTTGGACTCTGGATCCATCCATTGCATGTAAAGCATGTGCCAGAGCATAAACAGCATTGTAAATATTGTAACTTTCACCTGTCATGCACCTTTCAATAGTGTAATTGGGCAGATTCTGCAGATTCTCCTTTCCTGTACATTGTTTTTCCCCCTTTGGAGGGATTGTTCCTGATTTATGGATCTTACAGCCAAAGACTATTTCCCACCATAGCGGGAGAAAGACATCTCCTTTGGGGTTCAAGGGGTCTAAGGACAGGAGGAAGTGGCTGAATTCTGAGACATCCCTGGAGTGGTCCCTAAAATGCAAGGCCCCATGGAAAGGCTTTATATATTGCAATGTTTGTTCAGATTCTTTAATACCAATTTTCCAATGAGAAGTGAAAATACAAACTTTCCTAAATGATATTTTTCTGGATCTTTCCAAAAAAAGTACCGCCCCTATTAAACTGGGAGTTACAGCTGACTCTGCAAAGAGAACAAACACTTTTGTCTTAGACCAGGTAAGGAAATTACGAATAAGCTTCCTCTGAGTGATTAGAATACTATCCAATTTCAGCATTAGAGTGAAGGCCAGGCAGATCTCCTGCTCCTGGAGCATTGGCATCAGAATTGAGACAAAACGTTCTCCCCTGTCATCTTCGGGGGCAAAAAGCCCAACCCAGTTCCACTGGAAATGCAGGAGCAGCTGGACTAAACCCACATACTGAGGAGATTCCTTGGGATTAATCCGGAAAAAGGAAGAATAAACTCTTCTCTCTCCCTGAGGGAACTCAAAACCAACACCGAGCTGGAAAAAATGAGAATAAATAAAGAATAAACTAAGAGTCAGAAGCTCATTATATTCCCCCCACCCAAAAAACCCCCCTACTTTTAGTTTCATCTTCTGTGTGTGCTTTCGATCTTTTCTATTCCGTACTGTATCCAAGAGAGCTCTCTTACCTGTGGGACCTTAAAGATGCTGAAGATGGAGGCCATCATCCTTGAGGACCTGGCACTGAGACCACCAATGACGGACAGCAGAATGTCCTGCAGGTCACATTTGTAACCTGGAACCACTTGGCCTTCTGAGGAGAGCATGGAGAGGCTGTTTAAGGAAATAAATATCTCTCTCTGGGAATGGCGGTAGATGTGGAAGCC
>WNWU01009251.1:0-10468 GCA_012654045.1 Ptyas mucosa | reverse complement strand
AAGAAGGTAAATCTTTGGAGTTAAAAAAAAGAAAATACTTGCTGTTTTATTCTTGCTGCTTGTGCTCCGCCAGCTCGATTCAAAAATATTTATTTAAAGTTGGTTGCTGGGATGGCCACGACATCTAGCTCTGCAAAGCAGAGACATCCAGGGTCCGGAGTACTGACAGGCTTAGCGGGGAGCTCTCATCTTCGAGCACCAGATTATGGGTAAAATCTGGCGCTCTTAGGGAGCTCTACCCCACCCGTCTACTCACTTTCCCCCCTCTTACCAGGAGGAAAGTTTCCAAACCGCAAGACAGCTGATAGTCGCTGTTCTTGCGGTTCTACGGAGCCCTGGGTTGGCGCTTCGGAAAGAAGCGTCCGGCGATGTCGCGGTCCCACCGGAAGTCCCGGTCGCAGTATGTGTTGTTGGGGGCAGAGGTCGACCCCAAGGCCCCTTGTATGTGGGGTGCCACAAGGGTCGATCCTCTCGCCCCTTTTGTTCAACATTTATGTGAAGCCGCTGGGCGAGATCATCCGTGGTTTCGGGGTGAAGTACCATCTGTACGCTGATGACACTCAGCTGTACATCTCCACCCCGGATCACCCCAATGATGCCCTTGAAGTGATGTCCCGGTGCCTGGAGGCTGTGCGGATCTGGATGGGGAGGAACAGACTTAGGCTCAACCCTTCCAAGACCGAGTGGCTGTGGTTTCCGACATCCCGGTATAGTCAGTTGGCGCCATCACTGACTATTGGGGGCGAGTCGTTGGCCCCCACAGAGAGGGCTCGCAACTTGGGTGTCCTCCTGGACTCACAGCTGTCTTTAGAAAAGCACTTGACGGCTGTGGCCGGGTGGGCCTTTTATCAGGTCCGCCTGATTCGCCAGTTGCGTCCCTTTCTGGATCAGGACTCGTTAAACACGGTCACTCATGCCCTCATCACTTCCCGCCTAGACTACTGCAATGCTCTCTACATGGGGCTCCCCTTGAGGAGCATCCGGAGGCTCCAGCTGGTCCAGAATGCGGCCACGCGGGTGGTTATGGAAGCGACATGGCGCTCCCATGTGACACCCCTCCTGCGCGAGCTGCACTGGCTCCCGGTGGTCTTCCAGGTGCGCTTCAAGGTCTTGGTTACCACCTTTAGAGTGCTCCATGGCTTAGGACCAGGGTACCTACGAGACCGCCTTCTGCCACCAGTAGCCTCTCACAGACCAGTACGCTCCCATAGAGAGGGACTTCTCAGGGTGCCGTTGGCCAAACAATGTCGGCTGGCGGCCCCCAGGGGGAGAGCCTTCTCTGTGAGGGCACCTACCATTTGGAACGAGCTCCCCCCGGAGATACGGAACACGCCAGATCTGCGCGCTTTCCGCCGTGCCCTTAAAACGTTCTTTTTCCAGCAGGCTGGCCTGGCCTAACCTTTTTTAAATTGTTTTAAATTTTAAATTGGGCTTTAAAATTGGTTTTAATTTGTCGTTTGGGGCCATAATATTTAATATATTTTAAATGTTTTTAATATTTGTATTACATGTATTTTATTTTGGCTGTTCACCGCCCTGAGTCCCTCGGGAGTAGGGCGGTATATAAATAATAATAATAATAATAATAATAATAATAATAATAATGAGGAGGTGGTGGTGGTTTTGTAGCCAAAACAGTAAAGTTTTCCTGTGGGAACCAAGGACATTCTCACAGGTGGCTGGTCAGAGGAGGAGCAAGTAACCCAGCAACCGGCCTGGATTGGACAGCGTGACCAGTGACTTGGGGGGAAAGGGAAAACTTTTAATTAGGTGACAGCCACAGGAAATCTCAGAGTTGGCTTTCACCAGTTTGTGATGATGTATCCAATAAACTGTTCTTTGAGGAACTCGAGTGCCTCAGAGTTTGTTTTCTATGGGTGCATTACTTGGAACCCTGACATCAAGCCGACTCTCCTTTAATTCCAAACTCTCCGATAGAATCGGAGTCGCTGTCCGGGGTCCTGAGCCCTGACTGCTCACCTAGCCTTCCGTGGGAGCAGCGAAGACTCACGGAAGATTGCGATGATGGAGAGGTGAGAGGAGGAAATTGCGGGCACCGCTGCCGCCCCCATGGAGGCTGCACAGACCCCTACTGAGACCCAGAGGGTGGCTGAAGTGGTGGCTGAGATCGCTTTCCAGATGACGACCCAGCTGAAAGTCCGGACCGAATGGCCAGCCACAGGGAATCTCTACCAAGCTGAGGAAGACTTCAGGTGCAGAAGCTCAGTACAAGGCTTGGTGAGGAACCTGCTAGTGTCCTTGACACGGGAGTCGATGATCACCATCCACAAGTGGAGGGCGAAAGGACCTCTGGAGTTGGATGGAGACTGGAAATATCGGACAGCGGTCCACAGCCAGACCCTGGAGGGCCTGCCAGAGAGGTTTGACAGGTTGAGCTTGGAGAGCCTGGAGCGAGCATGCTGGGTTGAGCGAACCCGGGTGAACCTGACCCAGTCAATGTTGATGTTCCCACCCCCCAGGGATCAAGCCTCTGTTCCAGCAACTCACATGGCTAGCCCCCTACCAGCGCCGTCATCGCAGTCAAGCCCTGGACCACAGCGCAACCCACTGCGGTACCCCATCGGGTCACCCACCACCCCAGCCAGGATTGCAGGCACCCCCTGGATGGGCATACTACCCCAGACACAGCTGGGTCCAAGCCCATTGGGCTCCCCCACCGCCGGCTCCAGTGCCTTCCCCTCCACCAGCTCGCCTGACCTGTCCACTCAGGATCACAGGGGCTTTTGACGGGGACTCCGAGAAGTTGGCCTTTTTCCTTAATCAGGTGTGGGCTCAGATTGATGACTACGGCCCTGACTATATCTCTGATCAGACCATGGTGTGAGTGGTAACCGCCTGCCTGGAAGGGGAAGCAGACGAGTGGGTGAACCAGCTCTATGATGAAGATGCACCGAAGCTGGGGAACATTGATATTTTCCTGCAAGAACTGAGGTCCAGATTCGAGGATGAATCCCAGACCCAGGAAGCTGAGGCTGAAATCTGCGACATCAAGCAGAAAGGTCATCCGGCCAAAGAGTATGTCAAGGAGTTCAGGAGAATTGCGGGAAAGTTGCGGTGATGGCCTGAGCGACTTCTGGTCAGAGTGGATAAAAATTGATGATTTTTTTTATTTAAATTGGATTTTTTTTATTTTTATCAAATTTATTTTAATAAAATGCTTTTGGAGTAAAAAATCTAAAGATAGTTTTCTATTTAAGATACATTAATGATTTAGTTTATTCAGCATGAAATGGAGCTTAGTTATGTAGCATGAGGTATATTTTGCAATATTAGGACTGTTAGTGAGTCAACAGCGGGTCAGAGGAGGAGCTGCTGCAGGACAGAGATGACAGTTGCTCTTTAAAATTTATGATTTAAATCGAGTTGATTTAAATCAAGTCTTTACTAGTGATTTAAATCATGATTTAAATCAACTTGATTTAAATCAAGTCCACCCTGCTTCTGGTCCACTTTTTCAAAGAGGGACTGGACCCAGAACTGCGTCATACATGTGTCTGCCGAGGAATTGTCAACCACATCCATGAGTGGTAGAAGAAGAAACCAAAGAGCCAGACCGAAAAATGCCAGCTGGGCGGTTGGTCTAGCCCCTACCAAGCTGAGGAGCCACCAAGGGGACGTCCCGGTCAGCCCATCAAATGCTTCCGCTGCGGCCAGCAAGGCCACAGTGCAGCCGAGTGCCTGGCTCCAGCCCCTATGCCAAAAGGGAAAACTCCGGAGCCAGCAAAGCCGAAAAAACCACCGTGGAAGGCGCCCAAGAGGGGGAAGTTTGGCCGCCAAGCCGTAGAAGTCTTCCACCCAGCGGGGAGGAGGGAACTCTGGCCCAGGGACCTTGAACGCTCGTGGCCTATAACAGCAACGAGGAGAGCAAGGACAACCCGATGGTAAGTGACACCATCCAGCCTTTCGCCATCCTGTCAAAATTAGTAGTGCCCAAGACGGGAAAAGAGGGGGAGGTGGAAGCCATCATAGACACAGGTTGCACCCGCTACCTAATCAGCCTGCCCATGGTCCTAAAGCTAGGGATCAGGTCAAAAACGATGGCTCAACCCATAAGAACAGGTCGATGGATTGCTGATAGGGGGAGCCCCGCCACACTCCTCACCGAGCCTGTCTGACTAGAAATGGGCCGACACTGGGAACTCATCCACTTCATCGTGGCACCAAAAATGATGGAAGCTGTGATCCTAGGACTGGCTTGGCTAGACAAATGGGGCCCCACCATCTGGTGGGAAGGGGGTAACAGAAAGCTGAGGTTGGGGAGAGGAAGTGACATCCCAGCGTTACCAGCTGCAAGAGAACAGAGCTCTCCGTTCCCTGTGTTGGCTTCTGCTTGTTCGTGGGCTTTGAAAAAAGCCAAAAAACACTTGGAGGGGGGTGAAGCTAAGGTGGAACGTCCTGTGAGGTTCCAGGAGAGATCGCAACTCTCCTGCAGAGTCCCTGGGGCTTTTTTCCTATATGCCATGTCGAGAGAAGAGACAGCCTAAGATGGCTGTCACAAAGCTGCAGACAGCTTAACATCCAAGAAGAGCGCTGGAGCGGATTTGGTGAACAGTGTTTGGAACTGGGTGAGAAGAATCCTTTTTAACTCGAAGTGTAACCCCAAAAGAATATTCAGGAAAGAGAGGCTCATAATTATTTTTAAAGTGGCAGCGACCTAGCTATTTTGAGTTAAATTTTAGAACTTTGAAACGGAAGAGAAAAGAATCAAAGGAAGAAAATAAAGTAATTGTTAAAATACAGAAGATTGGATTTTTAAATTGGATGGGAGTTGGCGTTGGATAGGCATTTTAAAATGCTGGAATTATTTATATAAAAAGCTAATATCACATTTAAATTTTGGAGTATTATAGTAAAATTGTTTAAAGAAGAATAAGATCAAAATCTGACTTAAGAATGCCACCTGCTGACAAAGGAAGGTACAACATACCCCCAAAAGTCCCAAAAGACTTGGCTTGTGGAAATTCAAGTGCGAGATCAAGAAAACTTAATTATTAAAAGGACCCCTAAAAGCTTCAAAATAAGACTGAATTGGCAGAGGGATTTATGAAGGTTTCATCTTTGGACTAACTATAGGAACAGATTAATTAATTTAATCAATTTAATTTGGAGATACAAAGTCTCGGACATTGGATATTGAATCACTTGAGAAGTGGCTTCAGGTTTGAAAATAAGATTGTTGGACTGTTAGACAAAAAGAAACAAAATAAATAAAAATAAAAAATAAAAATGAGTGGAATCTGGGAAGAAATTGCATCATTAATCCTGGGAGTTAAAGACACCTTGACAAGAGGATTTGAGGAGATTATGAATAAAATGCAGAGCATAGATGAAAAGCTGGAAATTATAACCCAAAAGACAAGGAGAAACTAGGATGCTCAGAAAGAGGAGGAGTCAACTGAAAGAGCAGCTGGAAAAACAGAACAGACAAAACAACAAGCAAGAAGACAAGACAAAAAGGAGATAAAAATAAAAATAAGAATGATTGATGAAATAAACCAAGGGGAGAGTATTTTAAGGGAAGTTAAACAGGAACTGGAAATACAGGAAGATTTTTTTGGGAGAGAAACAGTGGTAAGAGTAGATAATTTGAAACTTAGACAATGGAATAGGATAGAGAAGGGAGAAATATTTAAGAGGATTGGCCAAGCAGTGCAAGCAGATAGAGAAGATCCAAGAGATGAATATGGGGGACAAGCTAAGAAACAGAAAATTAAAACTTTAAAGTGGGTGAGAGATGATGGATAAAAAAAGGGGGAGAATATTTCTTAAAAATAACAGTGAGATAAGTTAAAATAGGGTTGGAAGTTAGAGAAAGGGGGATTAATGTAATATATATTTTTCAGGTGAATTAATAAGAATGGAACCTAGGCTTTTAATGATAATTTTGAATATGTTTGAATAAAATGGTGATGGCTATAAAAATAACATATAGAAATATTGAATAAGCAAAAGATTGAAGATTATAACTTAATATAAATATGTGTATTATTAGTATAACCATATAGGTTTGTTAAAATGTAACAAATATGATTATCAACATTTTATTTGTAGTAAAAGGAATGATATATAGAATTTGATTGGCATGAAAACAACATATTCAACTATTGAACAAGATAATAATGAAAGATAATTCAACAAAACGTGTATTATTATTAGAATTATATAACTTGTCAAATATAAGATGAACATTGTTTTATTTGTTTTAAAATGTGATTTGAAAGGGGATATTTTTTATTTTTTTTATTTTTTAATTTTAAAAACAAAACTTTATTCATTTATAAAAACATTTAAAACATACAAGTTTCTCTTAATCAAGAGACAAATTTACATATACAATACACAACTTCTAACTAATTTCTGTTATATATACATATATGCCGACATACCGTGGCATATTTCGTTTTCTATTCCTCTGACAGTGCTGTTTTTGGTTATATTGATTTCTTCTAAATTCCGTCTCTACCCATTTCCCTTTCTCTGGTTTATCCATTGATACCATCTATTCCATATTGTATAATATTTTGAGTCCTCCTTATCCTGTAACTCTAAAGTTAGTTTGTCCATTTCTGCACATGTATATATTTTTTGTATTAACTCCTGATCAGTTGGCAATCGATCTATTTTCCAAAGTTGTGCTAATGCTAATCTTGCCGCCGTAATTATGTGGAGTATTAAATATTTTATATCATTTCTAATATTCTTTTTAATCATGCCTAATAAAAAATTTTCGGGTTCTAATTCAATTTCATAATCTGTTATTTCAATTATCCATGTTTTTATCTTATTCCAATATTTCTTAATTTCTGGGCAGAGCCACCAAGCATGATAATAAGTTCCTTGTGCTTCTTTACATTTCCAACAAGTCGGGTTTACGTTCGGGTACATTTTCGCTAATCTTGCGGGGGCCAGATGCCATCGATACCACATCTTATAGTGATTTTCTTTGTAGGCCACCGATTTTGTCATGCTGTAGTTATTTTCCCACGCTCTTTCCCATTCTTCCAGCTGTATACTGTGGCCAATATTCATCGCCCACGCTATCATCTGCCCTTTAACCAATTCTTCTGCCAAATCATATTCGAGTAGATATTTATATATTTTTGAAATTAATTTCCCTTCTTTAGATTCTAATAATTTATCTAATCGATTTTGTTTTAAGTCTATTCCTCCCTCCTCCTGATCCTTCCTATATCTTGTTTTTATTTGTGAGTAGGGCCACCAGTCTATTGCTATTCCTTGTTCTTTTAGTTCTTCCCTAGTTTTTAATTTCCCCTGCGTATCCAATATTTCTCTATATCTTAATATTTTTTGTTTTGATAGTATATTGGGGTGAGTAATTGCTTCTATCGTCGATAACCAACCAGGAATTTTTATGTAATGTTTATGTTGAATTTGTTGCCATGTATTGATTAAGGATTTCCTAATAGTGTGGTTGTTGAAATGTTTATATATTTTATTTCCAGAATTCCAAATAAAAGCATGCCATCCCTTCATTAGATCATGTCCTTCCAGATTTAACAGTCTTTGGTTCTCCAGGGTTATCCATTCCTTAATCCATAATAAACTTGCAGCCTTATAATATTTTTGCCATGCCGAGAAACCAAATCCGCCTCTAATTCTGTCATCTTGTAATATGTTCAATTTTATTCTTGATTTTTTCCCTTCCCACACAAAATTTGTCGTTATTTTATCCAAATTATCAAAGAATTTCTTGTCTAATTTTATTGGTATCGTTTGGAATAAATAAAGGAGTCTTGGAAGTATATTTGATTTTATCACTGCTATCCTCCCCAGTAAAGATAGTCTTAATTTCCCCCATTTATCTAAATCCTCTTTTATTTTCTGGACTAAAAGTTCATAATTATCCTGTTTTATTGTTACTGTTCTAGCTGTCAGATTTATCCCTAAGTATTTGACTTTTTTGACTGCCTGTAATCCTGAATCTTTTACTAATTTCTCTACTTGTTTTGTTGTCATATTTTTTATTATCATATTTGTTTTTTCTTTATTAATTTTTAGGCCTGCTACTTTTCCAAAAGTTTCAATTTCTTTTATTAATTTGGGGGTTGTTTCTATTGGATCTTCTATGAAGAAAACAAGATCGTCCGCAAAGGCTTGGACCTTGTAATCTTCTCTCTTAATCTTTAATCCTTGTATTTCTTTATTTGCCCTAATTCTAATTAACAAATTTTCCAACGTTAAGATAAAAAGTAGGGACGATAGTGGACATCCCTGCCTTACTCCTTTATTTATTCCAAAAAGTTTCGTTGGGTCCCCATTTACCAAAATACATGCTTTTTGGTCCTGGTATATTGATGTTATCATTTTTGTAAATTTCTCACCGAAATTCATACTTTTAATTTGTTGTTTCATAAATTGCCAGTTTACTTGATTGAACACTTTTTGTGCATCCAGAAAGATGAGGGCCACCTGTCTCTCTGGATGCATCTCATAATATTCTAGAACATCCATTACCATCCTTAAATTATTTTTTATTTGTCTTGTGGGTAAAAAACCATTTTGGTCCTGATGTATTTTGTTATGTAATATTTTTTTCAGCCTATTAGCAATTATACTCATAAAAATTTTATAGTCGGTGTTCAACAAAGAAATCGGCCTATAATTTTTTATTAATGTGGCATCTGCCCCCTCTTGGTATTAGGGAGATGTACGCTTCCTTCCATGTGTTTGGTAATTTTGCCTCCATCAGGGCTTCATTATATATTTCTAATAATATTCCGTTTAATAATTCTCCAAATGTTTTATAGAACTCCGTTGGTAGACCATCGGTCCCCGGAGTTTTATTATTTTTCTGTCTTTTCAGCGCTTCTTTTAATTCACCTGCCGTAATCTCCCTGTCTAATAATTCTTTTTCTTCCTCCGTTAATGTTTGTACTCCCTTTCCTTTTAAGTAGTGTTCAATTTCCTCCGCTGTTACTATATCCTTCTCATAAAGTTTTTGGTAATATTGGAGTATTATTTCCTTTTTCTTCCCTATACTTTGTTGGATCCTCCCCTCCTCATTTTGTAATTTCTGAATTGTTCTTTTTTCTCTTTCCATTCTCAACCTGTATGCCAACCACCTCCCCGGTTTATTTGCGTGTTCGAAATAATTCTGCCTTATATATTTTAGAGTCATTGCATATTTCCCTTGTTCTAATATATTTAACTTATGTTTTGCCGCTATCCATTTTACTCTTGTTTGTTCATCCCCTGGTTTTCCTTGCAATTTACTTTCCCAATTTTGAATTTCTTCTTGTAATTTATTATATTCTTTTTCTCTCTCTTTTCTACGTTTTGCATTATATGCTATTATAAGGCCTCTTACGTACGCCTCGGTTGTGTCCCATAAATTTTGTAGGGAGGTGTGTTGTTTCGTATTCTCTTTATAAAACAGTTCTAGTTCCTTTTCCATATATTTCTTATATTCTTTTTCTTTTATTAACTGAGTATTCATTGTCCATCTATTTTTCTTTCTCTGCTGCCCCTTCCACGTCATCATTAATGGGTTGTGATCCGCCCACTCGTTTGGTAGAATTTCCACCGCTTCTATTTCCCTCATTAATATGCTGGATACCCATACCATGTCTAACCTAGACCAGGACTTGTGTGGGTTCGAGTAATATGTAAATTGTTTGGTTTCAGGATTATAGAACCTCCAACTATCTATCATGTTTAACTCTTCCACCATATCTGTAAAAGTTCTGGGTAATACATTTTTCTTATTTTTATTTTGCTGGGTACATTTATAGTCTTTTCTCACATCTAAAATAGCATTAAAATCTCCAATCTGTTGTGGCTCCGACCCCTGAGCCCATCGTATCAGAGGAAGAAGGCTCCGAACATGAAGGAGAGGAGCCGGCCAGGCCTCCCTCCCCCGGCCCCTCCTCTCTGACAATTCCTCAGGTGTCGGCCGAAGGAGAGGAGATTGGCCAGGAGCCAGTTGTCTCCGATCGGTTGGAGAGTGATGAGGGAGACAAGTTGTGGCTGGACCCACGTCAGCGTGCTAAACGATCACAGCAGATGAGGAGGCATGCCAGGGATTAAGCTGAGTCACTGGACCACACCCCACAGGCTATATAAAGGAGTGGGGTGGCCGTTTAGATTCTGTGACGGACAAAGTTAATTCTTGCAAGTTCCTTTGGTGCAAAGCCTCAGTCTGCTGAAGGATTGTGAATTGGACTGTTTTTTCCCAGCCGGTGTGTATTGCATTTGTTATCTGGTGGAGGAACATCCCCCCTTCTTGTTATAGTAAAGAACTTGGCAGCCGGTTCCCGTAGTGCTGCCAAGCCTCTGATAACGGAACGCTTGTGTGTGCCAATTATTTAACCCTCGACTGTCTGTGTGGGTTTGTGCGTGTGGAGGACGGGGACAGAACAAAAGCAGAGGTCTTCAAACTTAGCTATGATGGCTGGAGAATTCTGGGAGTTGAAGTCCACAAGTCTTA
>WNWU01009168.1:15580-26448 GCA_012654045.1 Ptyas mucosa | reverse complement strand
AAAATACAGGGTATTTCAATTAGCAGTCATAAGCTAAATTAACCTAACTTATCTTTAAACTAACAAATCCCCCCAGGACCTTAACTCCACTATAAGTAACATGATGCATCTACAATTAGCACTCATTCATAGGCTATTTGATATTTTCTTGTCTGATACTTGTTCTGAATATAATCAATCCATCTTCTCCATTCCGATATATCTCTCTCATTCGAATGATCCTTCAAATACGCTGAAATTTTCGCCATTCCCGCCAAGTTCGTTGCTTTCAGTATCCATTCTTCAAATAGTACGCAAAGAGTCCTTCTTCCAATGTTGCGCAACCAACAGCCTAGCTGCCCTACTTTGCCAGGAGTTTGATGCTGACCGGCTCAAGGTTGACTCGGCCTTCCCTCCTTCCGAGGTCGGTTAAATGAGGACCCAGATTCTTGGGGGCAATATGCTGATTCCGTAAACCGCTGTAAAGCACTGTGAAGCGGTATATACCCAGTTTCCCCCAAAATAAGAACATCCCCTGATAATAAGGCCAATTGGGCTTTTGAGCGCATGGCAATTTAAGCCAAGCGTTTATTTCAGGGTTCAAAAAAATATAAGACAGGGTCTTATTTTCGGGGAAACACGGTAAGTCTTAAGGGCTATTGCTATTGTTACCCACCCCAGTCCCATTATTTTGAACGGTGGTTTTTCCAAAACCAATGGCAGAGAATTCTTTTTTCTTTTTCTTTCTTTTTCCGATTGGGTCAGATCTTTTTTATATAATGTTAACGATCATAATACAAATAGTATGTGGAATTCTAATCTCCCAACTTCAAACAATACTAGTCTCATTTCATATTCCTTTTACATTTTCCCTTTAATTCATTTAAGCATATTTTTTTTTAAAAAAAATTAAATTTTATTTATATTCCGCCCTTTTCCGGAGACTCAGGGCAGCTTACAATGTGTTAAGCAATAGCCTTCATACTTTTGTATATTTTATACAAAGTCAGCTTATTGCCCCCACAATCTGGGTCCTCATTTTACCCACCTTAGAAAGGATGGAAGGCTGAGTCAACCTTGAGCCTGGTGAGATTCAAACTCGCAGTAATTGCAGGCAACTGGATGTTAAATGCTGCCTTAGTAGGAGGCATTAGTCTCCTACGCCACTCAGGCCCCTCGTTTCTTCGCACTCTGTGTTTATTATCCCGTACTAAATGTTGCAATTCAGTATTTTAAAAATCACTCATCATTCCACCATAACATCAATATTCCAAATGTGTAGGATTACTAATAGGGCCAATTATTAACAGCATTCAATCCATCACAGGAGTATTATCTCAAAAGTCCTAAGTTTCTAATCCTTAATATTTTAAATTCACAATCTCTTTTAACACACTGTTAATATTAGTACTTCAGTCGAATGGTCTTGTCTTAAATTACCATCTATTAACCTAAATCTCTTGGGGTTGTGGTGGCAGAGAATTCTTAATCGTAACACCGTAAGAGAAGGAGGGACATCAAATAATATAACTCAAGCTTGAAATGGTTGGCATCAGATTCAGAACACAGTCACCCTTTGTCCGGAACGGGAAACAAAATTCGATATTGGTTTCTGCTGTTTGGACGGTCCCATCATTGGACGCAAATGGAGACTCTAAACAAGCCCCTTGTTCTCCAGTCAAAACTTCTGCAAAAGTAATTTGAATGATCAGCCATACCAAACAGCACCATCTAACCCAGGGGTGTCAAATTTAAGGTCCACGGGGCCACCCCAGCTCGCAGGGCCGCCCTGGAAATAGTAAAGGACCAGTCAGTGGCATCTCTGCCAGTGAAAACGGACCTTGGGAGAGCCGTGTGATCACTTGGGTCATGTTTTGCCCTAGCTACGGACCACAAAGAACGCAGCACACACAAAAGCCTATACAAACCTTAGCTTACTAAATTAAATCAGTCTTGTTCAAATAAAGGCTGTTAATTAACTTTCTTAACAGCCTACAAGAATCCAAAGAATAAATAATCGTAATCTTACTACGGTTGGCAGAAAGCCCAGAAGCAATTTGCAGGAAACTGATAAAGAGAACTAAGATCAGGACGCGAAGGAGAGTGAACGAAGTTGTTCCCTGCAAATTGCCTCAGTCGTCGTCCTTCCTTAAATAGGCTAAGGGAGTGACCAATTAGCCCCAAGCCTTACTCTCGAGGAGACCTCCTCCTGAGGAACCACTCCTGCCTTTTGGCAGCTCTGCGCGCCCGTGCATCGAGAAGAGGCTCCTCTTCGTTCTCTTCACTTAAGGGAGGTTCTGAAGGTCCTGGCTGAATCCCCGCCTCTGGCACCACATCTTCTCCAGCCTCCTCATTGTCTGACTCAAGTGCCAGCTTCACAGGCTGCTGGCGCAGCACCACACCAGCCTCCTCGCTGTCGGAATCAGCTACTAGCTGCACAGGCCGCTGACAGGCCACAACAGGCCATCACAGGTGCCCCCTCCATGAGTGATGTTGAGCTGGCGACGCCCACCCTGGCCATGCCCTTGCCCCTCCCGAGGTTAAACACAACCCTGATGTGGCCCTCAATAAAAACAAGTTTGACACCCCTGATCTAACCTGTAGAGAATGTTGGCCAGTGGGAAGGTTTTAAGAACGCATTGGGCAGGTAAGCTAATAAAAATTGTGCTTAAGAGTTGGTTCTGTTGAGACTTTTCAAACATTTAAAGTTATTTCTAGCCTCTACTTCAGACCTGGGTGTTTTACTGCCCCACACCTGGCCCTTTGGCTGTCCCTGTCTGGCTTGCATGAATTGCTTTTATTTTAAAGACGATTGCTCCCCCCCCCCCCCAAATTTATATATGTGCTTCTGTGTGCATACTAGGGCCTACACAACAGTCCCAGTTTCTCATGTAGCCCCTGGGGAAAATGAATTGCCCATCCCTGGTCTAGTTGGTGCTACCGTTCCTGTAAGGGATTTGGTGGCTCAGTGGCTAAGATGCTGAGCTTTTCAATTGAAAAGTCAGCAGTTCAGCGGTTCGAATCCCTAGTGTGATGTAACGGGGTGAGCTCCCGTTACTTGTCGCAGCACAAAAGCACATAAAAAATGCAAGTAGAAAAAATAGGGACCACCTTTGGTGGGAAGGTAACAGCGTTCTGTGCGCCTTTGGCATTTAGCCATGCCGGCCACATGACCACAGAGACGTCTTCGGACAGCGCTGGCTCTTCGACTTTGAAATGGAGATGGGCACCGTCCCCTAGAGTCGGGAACGACTAGCACATATGTGCGAGGGGAACCTTTGCCTTTACCTACCCTTCCTGTTGTCTGTGGAGATTCTCGGTCATCCAAATCCTAGTTGTCTCAAAGGTGCTTTTTCAAAGGGCAACTGGATTTCGTTTTTCCTTGAGAAAGAAGAAGAAAACAGCCGTGGTGGCACAGTGGTTAGAGTGCGGTACAGCAGGCTACTTCTGCTGACTACCGGCTGACTGCAATTTGGCAGTTCGAATCTCGCCAGGCTCAAGGTTGACTCAGCCTTCCGTCCTTCCGAGGTCAGTAAAATGATGACCCAGATTGCTGGGGGCAATAGGCTGACTCTGTAAACCGCTTAGAGAGGGCTGGAAAGCGGTATTATAAGTCTAAGCGCTATTGCTATTTTGCTCCTCATCCAAGAAGCTTCCTCAGTTGTATCTTTGGAATTTTTCCGTCATCCACGTCATGGTTGTCTCAAAAGGTGCTTTTTTTCAAGAGGCAACTGGACTTTCTAGTTTTGTTTTTTAAGACGTTTCGCTTCTCCTCCAAGAAGCTTCTTCAGCTCTCGGCTTCTTGGAGGAGAAGCGAAATGCTTTCTAAGAAAAACCAGAAAGTTCAGTCGGCTCTTGGAAAAAAAAAAGCATCTTTGGAACTTCATTAGTTGTGCACGGAAGCTTCTCGAATGAGAAGCGAAACATTTTCTTCTTCTTCTTCCTCGTGGAAAACCAGTCCAGTTTTTTTTTTGTTTTTTTTTTGGGGGGGGGGGAAAGCACCTTTGAGACTAAAAGAGTCAAAGGAGCTTTGAGATTTTGGTGGACATCCCCATCCTTGCTATTTTTTCACTCCCTTGAGGGCTAGAACAGAGGTTCCCAATCTTTTTCGGTTCGCGGCTCCCATAACAATCCGACTTGCAACTGCGCATGCGCACTAGACGTTTCAGAAATGGCGCATCAGCGTTAGACCCAGCGGGCGGAATATTTCGCGGCGCCCTTATGACAATAGCGCGGCTCCCCAGGGAGCCGCGGCTCACACTTTGGGAATCACTGGGCTAGAAGAAAAGTTTTTTTGGGGTGGAGAATTATCTTCAAAGAGTCTGTGTTTCGTGTTGTAATAAATACAGAAGAGGGCAGTTACCTACAAATGAGGAAGGCAATCTACTATCTTCAGATATTGTGCATGATGAACCCTACATGGTCAGGAGAATTAGAATTAGGAATAGCATAGCATAGCATAGCATAGCATAGCATAGCATAGCATAGCATAGCATAGCATAGAATAGCATAGAATAGCATAGAATAGAATAACAGAGTTGGAAGGGACCTTGGAGGTCTTCTAGTCCAAGCCCCGGCTTAGGCAGGAAACCCTACACCACTTCAGACAAATGGTTATCCAACAGCTTCTTAAAAATTTCCAGTGTTGGAGTATTCACAACTTCTGGAGGCAAGTTGTTCCACTGATTAATTGTTCTCCCTGTCAGGAAATTTCTCCTTAGTTGTAAGATGCTTCTCTCTTTGATTAGCTTCCACCCATTGCTTCTTGTCTTGCCTTCAGGTGCTTTGGAGAATAGCTTGACTCCCTCTTCTTTGTGGCAGCCCCTGAGATATTGGAACCCTGCTATCATGTCTCACCTAGTCCTTCTTTTCATTAAACTAGACATACCCAGTTGCTGCTTATGATAGGCCTTATTTAAAATTTCTGTTTGGAAGTAAGTTCCATAAAATTCAGTGATGGTTGCTTCCTCCTTATCAACCCACCACTGCTTTTCAAAAGGCAAACTGGATTTTTTTTTTCTTGAAGACGTCTCACTTCTCATCCAAGAAGCTTCTTGCGTTCTTTAAAACTGAAGAACCGAACGAAGAAGCTTCTTGAATGAGAAGTGAAACGTTTTCAACTGGGTGGAAAAAGCCCCTCAAGAAAGTGATGTTGCCTTTTGAAAAGCACCTTTGGGGCAACTCATGATCTTGTTCAGGGGTCGGCAACCCACGGCTCTGGAGCCGCATGTGGCTCTTTCATCCCTCTGCTGCGACTCCCTGTCGCCGGTCAGCGCCACAATTTTGAGAGGAGCTTCCGTTTGGGGGGGAGCATGGCATGCCAGGAGGTGATTCTATGGCAAGGGGCGGGTTTTCCGGTCAACTCTACAATTGATAGGGCTTTTGGTTAGGACAGGTAGAGGAAAAAGGGTACCGCACTAGGAGGAGACTCTATGGTAGGGGAACTGGACTTCCGGTCGGCTCCAGAATTGAATGGGGGCTTCCAGTTAGGATTTTTGTGGCTCTTTGAGTGTTTAAGGTTGCCGACGCCTAATCTGGTTGATTTGAGAATCTCCATAGATATTCCTCCTCATTATATTTCATTTGTTTTTAGTCATTCTATAGTGAATTGACTTGAGCGTATAAGGATTGGGTGGAAACATGTGTCTCTCCACCCACTTCCAACCATATCTCCACCCCACCCTCCACAGGCAAAATTGCATTCTGGCCGACGAAATGGGGTTGGGTAAAACCATCCAATCCATCGCCTTCTTGGAGGAAGTTTATAACGTCGGGATCCGGGGACCCTTCCTGGTCATCGCCCCTCTGTCCACCATCACCAACTGGGAGCGGGAGTTCAACACCTGGACCGAGATGAACACCATTGTGTACCACGGCAGCTTGGCATCCCGCCAGATGATTCAACAATACGAGATGTACTGTAAGGATTCCCGGGTAGGTAAATGGGGGGATATTTTTTTTAGTCAGGGAACGAAGACAGCTTTTGGTTGAAATGGGGTTGTGGTCCGCCGGCGGCCAACAGAGCTGGCACCGGAGTCGGACAGTGAGGACAGACGTTTTTATTTCTCGCTCGCTTCTGCTTCCCAACAGGGTCGCCTGATCCCAGGCGCGTACAAGTTTGACGCCCTGATCACCACCTTTGAGATGATCCTGTCGGACTGCCCCGAGCTGAGGGAGATTGAGTGGCGTTGTGTGATCATCGATGAAGCTCACCGCCTGAAGAACCGCAACTGCAAACTGCTGGACAGCCTCAAGCATATGGACCTGGTAGGAGCCAAAGCCTTTCTGTCCTGCTTGCGAAATATTTTTATGGACACCTTGCTAGATTAGCTGCTTTAGAATAGAATAGCAGACTTGGAAGGGACCTTGGAGGTCTTCTAGTCCAGCCGTCACCAACTGGTGGTCTGTGGACCACTGGTGGTCCGTGAGAAAATTTTGGTGGTCCACAGAAACCTTATTTGCATTTTTAATGTTGCACTAAATCAGAGGTCCTCAAACTAATGGCCCCTGGGACGGATACGTGCAATGAACGTTTGTGTTGCTGCAGAGAGTCTCCCCCTTCGGGGTCTTTTTGTGTGGGTTGGAGGGGGGCAGAAATTCCGCCTTGGGGTCTGCTTCAGCCTCCTGGTGTGGGGCTTTGGGCAAAGGCTAGAAGAAACTGCCTCTTGTGATGAAGAGCCAGAGGGCCTCGTTCCAGTGGGACTGCATCATGGCCTGGAACTGGCTGACCATCTCAGCCCACTGAGCCTCCAGGCGCCAGTATCTGGCCTTTCACTCCCGCAGGTCTTCCCTCTGCTTGGAAAGCCTATGCTCCTAGTCCTCAGTGAGGTGCTTCTGCTGAGCCTCCTTCTCGGTCAGATCCAATTTGAACTGAGCCAGCTGTTTTGCCAACTCTTTCTCATGGTGGCTGCTTCCTGTTGGGGCCCTAAGGAGCCCTGGTGGGGAGGGGAGGGGTGAGTAGCGGTCGGCGAGAGGCGCTCCTTGACGTGAGTCACATCGAGTTGAGCACGCCCACCCAGTCACATGACCACCTAGCCACACCCACCCAGCCGGTCATTAGGCAGATCATATTAGTGGTCCGCGGGATTTAAAATTATGAATTTAGTGGTCCCTGAGGACCGAAAGGTTGATGACCTCTGTTCTAGTCCAAACACCTGCTTAGGCACGAAACCCTACAGCACTTCAGACAAATGGTTATCCAATCTCTTGTTAACCAATTTCGTTGTATACATGATGTACAATGACAATAAAGGCTATACTATACTAAAAACTTCCAGTGTTAGAGCATTCACAACTTCTGGAGGCAAGTTGTTCTGCTGATTAATTGTTGTAACTGTCAGGAAATGTCTCCTTCGTTCTAAGTTGCTTCTCTCCTCGATGGGTGGGGGGGAGGGAAAGAATCCCTGAACTAGTGCTGGGAATTTGACATTTGGAGAGCGACGAGCCACGCGCTGAAGACCAGTGTGGAGGTCGAGCAATCCCACGGTCTCCCCAAAAATAACACATCTCTTGTCGCTTGAAACCTGAAGGCTCAAGGCAGCATGAACGCTTCTGTTGTAGCCGCTGGAGCGACTAAACAGCGCAACACTCTTCCCTGATGGCCGCCCACCTGCTTGCCCTCCCCTCCACCTCAGGCCCCACATCCAGCCCGCTACCAGCGGACGCGGCACTTCTGGGCTAGGCCGGCTGGCAGGTGGGCGAGCAGGTAGCCCTCTTCGTCCAATCCAGTCCTCCTGCAGCACTCTGCCGGTTCGTCCGCACGTCCCGTTTTTCACCTCCCCGGCCTCCAGAAGCACTCTTGATGGCCAAAAAAGGGAGGCGCGGAGGCCCCAGGAGGCCTCCCACTTCCCGTTTTTTGCCTTTCCGGCCTCCAGAAACATTCTGCTAGGCAAAAACGTTGGCCTTACCTTCCAGTTCCAGCCCGCAGTAAGGCCTGCTCTCAACCAGAGGCCGGTTGGTGGGCGGGGCGATATAGGCGGGGAAGCCTCGTGGTCTCGCGTGGGCTGGATTAATGGCTTTGGGGGGCCGTATCTGGCCTGCGAGCCGTAGTTTGAGGAACCCTGGTATAGGTTCTCCTGCTTGAGCAGGGATTTGGGCTAGAAGACCTTCAAGGTCCATTCCAGCTCCGGTATTCTGTTCTTCTAGGGCAGTGATGGCTAACCTTTTTGCCATCGCGTGCCAGGAAGGGGGGCGGGGGATGTTTGAGCGTGCCCATTCCCACACCCACAATTCTATGCACCCCGCGCATGCACACGTGACCACCCACCCCCCCGCTCCTGGCATGCGATGGCCTGGTAGGCCCATTTTTCTTTCTCACCTGGCCCCAGATGCGTCTGGGGAGGGTGAAAACAGCCTTCCCCATCCCTTCTCCGAAGGCAGGAAGCAGCCTGTTTCCCTACTTCTGATGGGCCCAGAAGGCCCGAAAATCAGTTGGCTGGTGCGCCCACTAAAATGGCTACGCATGCCATAGGTTCGCCATTACGGTTCTAGGTTACTGGGGTGCCTATCATCTGTCTTGATGTCTCTTCCATCTTCCTCCCTTACAGGAACACAAAGTGTTACTGACGGGCACCCCTCTCCAGAACACCGTGGAAGAACTCTTCAGCCTCCTGCACTTTCTTGAACCCTCCCAATTCCCCTCTGAATCGGAGTTCCTCAAGGACTTTGGGGATCTCAAAACTGAGGAGCAGGTAAAAAAAAATGGAGTTGTTAGATGTTGGCACTTTTTTCCTCTTTCTGAACCGTCCATTTCTCCTGCTTCTAGCTTCCTGTCTAGCTTATTTTCCCCCATTATCTGAATAGAGTAGAGTAGAGTAGAGTAGAGTAGAATAGAGTAGAATAGAGTAGAATAGAGTAGAATAGAACACAAAAGAGAAGAATAGAATAGAATAGAATAGAATAGAATAGAATAGAATAGAATAGAATAGAATAGAATAGAATTTTTTATTGGCCAAATGTGATTGGACACACATTTTTTTTTAATTTTATTGATATGCCGCCCTTCTCCGGAGACTCAGGGCGGCTTACAATGCGTTAAGCAATAGCCTTCATACTTTTGTATATTTTATACAAAGTCAGCTTATTGCCCCCACAAACTGGGTCCACAGAATGAATTTGTCTTTGGAGCATATGTTCTCAGTGTACATAAAAAGACAAGAAACATTCGTCAAGAATCATAAGGTACAACACTTAATGATAGTCATAAGGTACAAATAAGCAATCAGATCATACTAGGAAACCATAAATATCAATATGGATCATAAGGATACAAGCAACAAACTTACAGTCAGGCAGTCATAAGTGGGAGGAGTTGGGTGATAGGAATGATGAGAAGACTAATAGTAACAGTAATGCAGGCTTATTGAATAGTTTGACAGTGTTGAGGGAATTATTTGTTTAGCAGAGTGATGGTGTTTGGGAAAAAACTGCTCTTGTATCTAGTTGTCTTGTTGTGCAATGCCCTATAGCGTCGTTTTGAGGGTAGGAGTTGAAACAGGATTTGTCCAGGATTTGAGGGGTCTGTAAATATTTTCACAGCCCTTTTTTTGACTCGTGCAGTAAACAGGTCCTCAATGGAAGGCAGGTTGGTAACCATTGTTTTTTCTGCAGTTCTAATTATCCTCTGAAGTGCACGATGTGCATGAAAAGCAGGTAAAACCATCTTCAAGAGATGGTCGTCCTTCTCAGTTCATCTGTCTTTAAGAAGACAACGTTGCTGATGTTGAATCTTAGTTTGGTCCACCTCAAGACGATGAAGGCTCTAACCACTGCTCTCTTTCACCCTCCAGGTACAGAAACTGCAGGCAATCCTGAAGCCCATGATGCTCCGGCGGCTGAAGGAGGATGTGGAGAAGAATTTGGCCCCCAAGCAGGAAACTATCATTGAGGTGGAGCTGACCAACATCCAGAAGAAGTACTACCGGGCCATCCTAGAGAAGAACTTCAACTTCCTCTCCAAGGGGGCGGGGCATAGCAACATGCCCAACCTTCTCAACACCATGATGGAGCTACGCAAGTGTTGCAACCACCCCTACCTCATCAATGGTAAGTGTGAGGAAGTGAATGGAAAGGCTTTTTGGAGTTTGGATGACAAAAGGATTGAGCTGCCTAGAATGGAGATTTGAACAGATAATGGAATAGAACGGAAAGGAATGGAATAGGGTTAGGAATAGGATTAGGATATTGTTCTGCCCCAGCTACGGGTCCCAAGAAGTGTAGCACATACACACAGCTCAAAAAACTCTGTTTAATACATGCAGACCCCTTTCAAAATGCAGACTTTAACCACAAATGTCCTTATCAGCCTGCTATGAATTACAGAGATTAAACAAAGTCCAACAAGGGTTGGCAATCAGCCCAGAAACCAAGGTGTAACAAAAAACTCACTCTCAAAATGCTCTACGTAGGACCAAACGTTGTTTCCAGCAACATTTGCTATCTGTGTGCGAATTTAAATCAGCTAAGAGAATGGCCGATTAACCCCAAGTCTTACTCTCGAGGAGACCTCATCCTGAGTAGCCACTCCTGCCTTTTGGCAGCCCTGCGTGCTCGAACATTGAGAAGAGGCTCCTCCACTTCACTCTCTTCACTTGAAGGAGCCTCTGGAGGTTTTGAAGGCCCTGGCTGAGTCTCTGCCTCTGGCACCACATCCTCTTCAGCCTCCTCGCTGTCCGACTCGAGCGCCGGCTGCACAGGCTGCTGGCGCGACACCACACCAGCCTCCTCGTCATCAGGATCAGCCACAATCCACGCAGGCCGCTGGTGGGCCATAACAGATATAGAATAGGATTAAGATTAGGATAGAGAAGAAGAATAGAATGGAATGGAATGGAATGGAATGGACTGGAGTAGAGTAGAGTAGAGTAGTATAGAATAGAATAGAATTGGAG
>WNWU01009168.1:0-12899 GCA_012654045.1 Ptyas mucosa | reverse complement strand
TCTTACTATTCAAAAACTGAACTCCTACTCATGCGGAGGAAGCCTTAAAGGCCATTAATTTGGTTTAAACACGGTTCCAATTGCCCTGCTGTGGAGCGTGGGGTCCCACATTGGGAACCACTGCTCTAAAAGGATGCAAATGACCAGCTGTCTGCAAGGAATATAGATCCTTCCACTCCACACTATCCTTTTTTTTAAAAAAAATCGTCTTATACATCCAATAAACTTTAACTCTCGCGGTCTACATCGTAACGCGAGAAGGAAATAAGCTTGTCCCATTACATATATAAAGTAACCAGCAGCAAAAGTCTCTTACATATACTAAATAACATGTCTATCTAATATCTCTATTTACAACTCTATTTGAAATCCAATTGTACCATTGGCTCCAGGATATATAAGAATCTGTGTCCCCTCGTCCTTTCAGAATCATAGCAAGCCGATCCGATTCCTCACAGTTCCTTATTTTCTGGATTATTACTTGTTTGGGTGGGCTAACATCCATCTTCCAATATTGGGCCCATGCCAGTCTTGCAGCTATTGTTATATGTAACAACAGGTACCATGCCATTTTATTAATATTTACGGGTCTTAATCCCTAATAAAAATACCTCCGGACACAGTTGTGTGTACAACTGTGTTCACTCCCCACTATCCTGTCAGAGTTGAAGAAGCTTCTTGGATGAGAAGCGAAACGTCTTCAAAAGAAAAAAAACAAGAAAGTCCAGTCGCCTCCTGAAAAAAGCACTTTGGGACAACAATGACCTGGATGACGGAGAATCTCTAGAGACTGCTGCTTTGAGTTTTTCTGTGATCTGGCAGGTGTCGGCTTTGGTGGTATCCAACCATGGTGTTCTTTAGTGGATTGATTTACTGATAACCTTTCCAAGCATACCGTATTTTTTGGACTATAAGACACACCTAAATTTAGAAGAGGAAAACAACAACGAAAAGTTTTTGGCCTCCCTTTTTTTTTTCAGCCTGTTTTTGGCCCTTTACCTACTGTTTTTGGGGCTTTTCTTGGACTGTTTTGGGGGCTTTTTTCAGCCCATTTTTGAGGCTTTTGGAGTCTTTTTTGAGAGTTTTTGGGCCGTTTGTTTGGGAAAAAAATGGTGCAAAAAAAGCCTCAAAAACCAGCCAAAAAAAGCCCCAGAAACAGGCTGAAAAAAGCCCCGAAAACTGGCCTGAAAAAGGCCCAAAAAACAGCCAGCGGGTGGGCAGGTGAGCTTCAACAATATTCAGTCTATTTTCACCCCCTTTTGGGAGACAAAAAAGTGTGTCTCATAGTCCGAAAAATACGGTAATTGCTTTTTCCAGTGAGTTCCCCCGCATGACATGGCCAAAATAAGTCAGACTCGGTTTTGTGATTTTTACCTTTTAGTGACATGTTAAACGCTCCCGTTTTTGCTTGTTGGTCCCTGGTGCTGTCCAGCCCCCTCCCCCAAGCCAAATATTCCACAGCTTTATTTCACTGATGTGGTAACATTCATGATTTCACAATCAGCATTATCCTTCTCGCTAAGAATCTTGCATTGCATCCTCTACAATTCTTAATAGTGTGAGTATCTTGAAAACGGACAACTTCTTAAAATCTGTGCAGTTATAACCTTCCAAAACATCACATCCATGGAAGGATTTAGAATCACAAATAGAATGACAATAGAATCGCAGAGTTGGAAGGGACCTTGGAGGTCTTCTAGTCCAACCCCCTGCTTAGGCAAGAAGCCTTATATGGCTAATGCTTAATGCATTGTAAGCCTCCCTGAGTCTCCGGAGAAGGGCGGCATATAAATTGAATCAATCAATCAATCAATCAATCAATACATACATACATACATACATACATACATACCATTTCAAACAAATGGTTGTCCAATCTCTTCTTAAAAACTTCCTGCGTTGAAGCATTCAAAACTTCTGGAGGCAAGTTGTTCCACTGATTAATTGTTCTCACTGTCAGAAAATTTCTCCTTAGTTCTAGGTTGCTTCTCTCCTTGATTAGTTTCCACCCATGGCTTCTTGTCCTTCTCTCATGTGCTTTGGAGAATAGTTTCACTCCCTCTTCTTATCACAGCCCCTGAGATATTGGAACACTATTATCATGTCACCCCCAGTCCTTCTTTTAATCAAACTGGACATATCCAGTTCCAGCAACCGTTCTTTATATATTTTAGCCTCCAGTCCCCTCATCATCTTTGTTGCTCTTCTCTGCACTCTTTTTAGAGTCTCAACGTCTCTTTTTACATCATGGCGATCAAAACTGGTTCCAGTATTCCAAGTGTGGCTTTACCAAGGCCTTATAAAGTAGTATTAACACTTCACATGATCTTGACCCTATCTGCCTGTTTATGCAGCCTAGAATTGTGTTGGCTTTTTTGGCAGCTGCAGAACACAGCTGGCTCATACCGTGTTTCCCCAAAAATAAGACCCTGTCTTATATTTTTTTGAACCCTGAAATAAATGCTTGGCCTTATTTTCGGGGAGATCTTATTATTTTGGGGCGCCTGGAGCAAGATGGGGCTCCTCTACCATCTTACCCGATTTCCAGCTCTGCGTTTAAATATTTTCGGGGAGGGCTTATTTTTAGGAGGAGGCTTATTTTAGAGCATGTGCTCAAAAGCCCGATTGGGCTTATTATCAGGGGATGCCTAATTTTCAGGGAAACCGGGACTCCCAAGATCCCTCTCACAGTTACTACTATTGAGCAAGGTACCACATACACATATACAATATATATTTAGTGTGTTCAAGTAGAGCTGGCAGCATTTAAACGGGGAAAGTTAAGTGTTGTGCACATTCTTCATACAGATCCATCATTACAGCATTCATTCAGAACTTGTGGTAGGCAGGTTTTTCCTCTTTTTTAAAAAAAACTGAATTAGACGCCGTTGTGCGGACGATTGCAGTGAAGACGGATGGGTTCAGTTGTTGACGCCGGTGTCGCAGGCTGATTTTACAGAAACTTGTCTCTTTCCTGCGCAGGTATCTCTACGAGCGCATTGATGGGCGGGTGCGTGGCAATCTGCGGCAGGCCGCCATCGACCGCTTTAGCAAGCCTGATTCGGATCGCTTTGTGTTCCTTCTCTGCACCCGGGCGGGAGGTCTAGGGATCAACCTCACAGCTGCTGATACCTGCATAATTTTCGACTCGGATTGGAATCCTCAAAATGACTTGCAGGTACTGTTGGGGTCTCCGGGGTGGTTGGCGAATCAGAATGATGGTAGCCAGAAACATGAGGATTGAAACATTCGGTTCTGTTAAGATTTCATTTGTCTGAAATAACAATACCACTTAGATCAGAAGTGTCAAACTCAAGGCCCGGGGCCGGATCCAGCCCGTGGGTGCTTAGATCTGGCCCACAGGGCAGCCCTGGAAACAGCAGAGGACCGGTTTGCGATGCCTCTGCCAGCAGCCCTCCCGAGCTCTGTTTTCGCTGGCAGAGAGTAGGCAGGAGGCCATTACAGCCGAAACGGAGCTTGGGAGCCCATTTTCACTGCAGAGCACTTGGGCCGCCACAGGCACCCCCCAACACAAGTGACGTTGAGCTGGCCATGCCCACCCTGGCCACGCCCATCCTGGCCCCCTCAAGGTCAAAGAACAATCCTGGTGCGGCCCTCAATGAAATCAAGTTTGCCACCCCTGACCTAGACTTAAACAGTAGTGGCCAAATTGTGGAAACCTTTTGGGAAAAGTGTATTTTCTAAAACTTGCTAATAACACCACTTTCTTTTTTTTGAAGTAGTACCATAAAATCATATATGAATGGAAAGATAATTTAATCAAGAATGTAATGCAATAACCTTTGTAAAGAATTTGCTATTAGAATAGCAGTTTCAGTATAAAGAAGAAAAGTGAAACACGTAGAAAAAACGAGATGTACAAAAACGATCTGCATAGAAAAAACGAGATATACAAAAATGATCACCATGTCAGTTAATACCTCGTTGGGTAACCTTTAGCATGAATTAACAGCCTTACAACGTCTTCCCATGGAGTGAACCAAGTCTTTTAGTTCTGCAGCTATTACCATGTGAAACCAAGATCGAATAATTGCTTCTATTAACTGGGTTTTATCACTGGCTGACTAACAAGTTTCTTTAGTTGGCTCCGTAGATTTTCAATTGGATTAAGGTCTGGGCTATTCCTGGGCCATTCCAGCAGTGGAATAGGATTATGTTGAAACTCCCCCCCCCCCCCCAAAAAGGGGGGTATTTGCCATCCAAACTCAAAAATACACTTTTCCCAAACGTTTTCCACAATTTTGGCCACGGCTGTATACTGCTGTATATGCCAATTGTTGTGTCTCTTCTTGGTTTGAAGGATGCTTGTAGGCTTCATTTTGCTCCCCTTTTTCCCACCCACCCCCCAGGCGCAAGCCCGTTGCCACCGCATTGGACAGAGCAAGGCCGTGAAAGTTTACCGCCTCATCACTCGGAATTCCTACGAGCGGGAGATGTTTGACAAAGCCAGCCTCAAGCTGGGGCTGGACAAGGCTGTCCTGCAGTCCATGAGCGGACGAGAAGGGAGCATCACTGGGGTAAGTGCTTGCAGCCATGGGCGAGAACAGGAAGCTGCGGGAGAGAGCAAAAGAAGATGATCTTGGTGGAGGAGATAAGCCAGATCCCTCCCAAGAAGCAGAGGGGAAGCCCAAAACAAATAACGTTAGGAAGGAGAGACAATTCTCAATTTAACAACAATTCATTTAGTAACCGTTCAAGGTTGCAACGGCACTGAAAAATGTGACTTAACGACCATTTTTCACACTTAGGACCATTGCGGCATCTCCATGGTCATGTGATCAAAAAAAAAAAATTCAGCCGCTTGGCATCCGACTCATATTTCTGACGGTCACAGTGTCCCGGGGTTATGTGATTCCCCTTTTGCGACCTTCCGACAAGCAAAGTCAATGGGGAATGCCAGATTCGCTTTAACAACCTGTGTGACTAATTTAAACAACTGCAGTGATTCAGTAAGAAAGGCTGTAAAAATGGGGCGAAACTCCCATAAGAAGAAACGTCTCACTTAGCAACTCAAATTTTGGGCTCTGTTGTGGTAGTAAGTCGAGGACCGCCTCTATTCCTTCGCAGGAAGGGTGGTGGAGGCTTGGAAGCAACTTCCAGAAAAATTAGTGGGTCAGTTCATCAGGGACATGCTTGGGATAAACACATGTCCATCATCTGATGATTTTTTTAAAAAAATTGTTATAATCTGCCACTATTGCAGTAATTATGATTCTTTGTTTAATTGATTTGATTGATTGATTGATTGATTGATTAGGAAAAAAAAGACTCAAAGGGCAGAATTGATGGACAACTAAATTTAAAATGTACACCGCCTTGAGTCCTACGGGAGAAAGGCGGTATATAAATATAATAAATAAATAAACTAGGTCTTTTTCTGCCATTATTTTTCTACCCTGTTTCCCCGGAAATAGGACCCAACTGGAAAATAAGTCCTAGCATGATTTTTCATGATGCTTGTAATATAAGCCCTACCCCTGTGATGGCGAACCTATGGCACGTGGAGCCATATCGGTGGGCACACGAGCTCAGCTTCAGCACGCATGCATGTGTCAGCCAGCTGATTTTGGGGCCTTCTGGGCCCATCAGAAGTCAGAAAACACACTGTTTCTGCCCTCCGGAGGGCCTCTGGGGAGGTGGGAAATGCCGTTTTCACCCTCCCCAGGCTCCTAGAAAGGCTCTGGAGCCTGGGGAGAGCAGAAAACAAGCCTACTGGGCCCACCGTACCATCGTGTGCCAAAAGTGGGGTGAGCATGGAGAGGCCGGGGCGCATAGAATTATGGATGTGGGCAAGGGTGCATGTGACCCCACCGTGTTCCCCCCGCTTTTGGCACGCGATGGCAAAAAGGTTAGCCATCACTGCCCTACCCCCAAAATAAGCCTCAGTTAAGATCGTCAATCAGATGGATGCATTTAGTCCTGTATTTCCCCCAAAATAAGACCTAACCAGAAAATAAGTCCTAATGGCATCTCTTAGAGCAAAAATTAATATAAGACCCGGTCTTATTTTGGGGGAAACACAGGTCTGTCTCTCTCTCCTTCCCTCCCTCCCTCCCTCCTGTCTTTATGTCTATATCTATCTATCTATCTCTGCCTTGCTCTTCCCCACAGAACTCTTTCCATGGGGAAAATATTCTGTCAGCCAGGAGTCTCCTCCCCTTTTGCCCCAACTCTCCACCAGCAGAAGCTACTACTCTGAAATACAGTCCTCAAACTTACAACCACACTTGAGACCCAACCGGAAAATAAGCCCTAGCACGATTTTTCAGCATGCTTGTAAGACAAGCCCTACCCCCAAAATAAGATTGTCACCCAGATGGGTGCATTTAATACCGGACTTTCCTCCAAAATAAGACCTAACCAGAAAATAAACCCTAATGCGTCTTTTGAAGCAAAAATTAATATAAGACCCGGTCTTATTTTGGGGGAACCACGGTACATTTTTATGTATTTCTTCAAAAGTCTTTTGATTGCACAGCTGGCTTTTCTGTGTTGCTCCTGACTCTCTGGTCTAACCAAAAGAGAAGAGGAAAAAAACGATAATATTTTCTTCCTTCCCCTCCCCACCCCACAGATTCAGCAGTTTTCGAAGAAAGAGATCGAGGATTTGCTACGCAAAGGGGCCTACGCTGCCATTATGGAAGAGGATGACGAAGGGTCTAAATTCTGCGAGGAAGACATTGACCAGATCCTTCTTCGGCGTACCACCACCATCACCATCGAGAGTGAAGGGAAAGGGTCCACTTTTGCCAAGGTATCCTTATTCCCTAATTTTGATTCCCTAATTTGCACCACGATTCTGGTGGGTTGTAAAAACCTAGAAGAAAAGTGTGTACGTGGAGAGTGTGCGTGAACTCTGCTTTACGGTAAACCTGCCACTCACACGGTCTTCCTTTGTTTTGCCTCGTCTCCTTTCCCAGGCAAGTTTTGTGGCCTCGGAAAACAGGACAGACATCGCTCTGGATGACCCTAACTTCTGGCAGAAATGGGCCAAGAAAGCAGACTTAGACCTGGATCTCCTGAATAGTAAGGTGTGTTGAACTGTCTTGTTATAATGAATTAGACTTTGGAGTTGGGGAAATAAATAAACCAATTTGCTTTGTTTAAAATACCCATTTAGAATATCCGCGACGAAACTTCTGATTCCTTTATTAGGAGCGCCAGCAGCCCCAGCAAGAAGTCTCTCTCTCACACACACAGCAGGCTAACAAATCTGTCCAGCAGGGAGATGAATAGTTGGCTGCCACTTATTCATCTCTGTCCCCTGCCTTTTATCCCCAGAGCTAGGGTGGGGCTTCATTAGCAGCGGTGGGGCTTCTGTCCCAAGGATCAGCCCATATATTTCCACTGCTCTCCTCTCCTCTGCATTCTGCGCATCCGCACTGGGCCCAGCTGTTCCTCCTCTTCCTCATCAGCCACCTCCAGACCTGGGAGCTGTTGACTCTCCATCTGAGGGCTGATGGACAGTCCAGGTTCCACCTCTATCTCTATGTCTGACATCTCCATTTTCTCTTCCCCCTCGGAGCTCTCAGGTTGCCTTAATGCTGACCCTGACTCTCATACCACCCCCTCATCTGATTTGGCTGCTTGGAGGGGCTGGCAGCCAACAGACCATAACAAGAGGTCTCCAAACTTGGCAACTTTAACACTTGTGGACTTAAGTCGCCAAGTTTTGAGACACCCCCCCCCCCCCCCCAAAACAAGAATCTGGACCGTGGACTGTTCAACAAGAAAAAAGCTGAATTATTATGGTTGGATGCTTTATTTATTTTTATAAAATAATTTTTATTCAACATTTTTAACCTTTAAAATCACAATTACACTATTACAGCTTTCTGTTGTCAGAATTTTTTCTTAATTTCAACTTATCTATAGGCCTGTTGTTTTATACATATACATTCTTATTTCATAGTTATCTTTCTACTATATACAATATTTACATGTCTACTACAGTCTAAAATATAGATTTTATCCGTTTATTATCTATTTCTGTACATTCACTATACGTTAATTTTAGACTTCTTTTCAAGCCAGTTATACCACCTATTCCCCATCTCATAATACACCCTCTCTGTCCCTTAATACCATCATTAATTTGTCCATTTCTGTGTATTCTAGCGCCTGTTTTATAATCATTGTGTTTGATGGAATGTTTTCTTGCTTCCAATTTTGGGTGAATGTGATTCTGGCTGCAGTGATTATATGGAGCATGATGTACTGAATTTCTTTGCTTATATTACCTTTTATTATACCCAAAAAGAGTAACTGACTTCATATCAATTTTTTGTTCAACAATTTCCTCCAACCATTTTTTAATTTTTGTCCAATAATCCCTGGCTTTGGGACATGTCCACCACATGTGGTAATAGGTCCCTTGTTGGTGGTTACATTTCCAGCAATTTGACGGTCTATTGGGAAACATTTTTGCCAATCTCGCTGAGGGTAAATGCCATCTATAAAACATTTAATAGATGTTCTCCTTGTATGCGACCGACATTGTCATTTTATAATTTTTCCCCCCATAATTTTTCCCGATGCTCCAATTCAATATTATACCCAAAATTTTTGGCCCAAATTATCATTGTTTCTTTCACAGTTTCCGCCTCCATTTTAAATTTAAGCAGGCAATTGTATGTTTTGGTAATCATTTTTTTCATCCAGACCTGTTAATATTTCATTCAATTCTTGTTGCTCATTTTGAAACCTATATTGTTCTGAATCTTTTTATATCTTGTTTAGATCTGTAGGTACGGTCACCGTCTATTTTAATTCCCTGTGTTTTTAGATCCTGATTTGATTTGAGTTTCCCTTGCCCATCTAATAGCTCTTTGTAAGTTAGTATCCTGTTCAAGTCAATTAAGTTGGAGAACCATTGCTTCCATGGTTGATATCCATCTAGGCATTTTTGTATAAAAATTTCTTTTAATTTTCAGCCAAGTCTCTAATAAGGCATCTCTCACCTGGTGTGTCTGAAAGTATTTATGGGCTTTTTTCTTTCCCTCCCAAATAAAGGCATGCCATCCCCGCTGTAAGTCATGTCCTTCTATCATTAATATTCGTCAGTTCTTAAGAATTTAAGAACTGTTTAAGTTATGCTACAGCTACCGCCTGGTAATAGATTTCCCAGTCCAGGAGACCAAAGCCTCCTTTAGTTCTGGAATCCTGTAGGAGTTTTAATTTGATTCTAGCTTTTTTCCGCAACCAAATAAATTTTAGTGTTAATTTTACTTAATTATTCCAAAATAAATTTCCCTAATTTTATGGGTAGAAGTCTGGAATAGATATAGAATTTTTGGTAAGATGTTCATTTTTATGCTCGCAATTCTTCCGAATTGCGCAATTATCATGGTTGGGTGCTTTAATTTGCATTTCTATGCTGACTTGAACTTGGATTCCATGGTCTGAAAGGTTGTTTCCAAGTCTTAAGATTCAGTGATGGAGAGAGGGCAGAAGTGAGAATTGTCCGTGAAGGAATTGACAAATGTTCAGAGATCCAGAGGGGAATTGACACACGTTCAAAGATCCAGAGGGAAATTGACAAATGTTCAGAGATCCAGAAGGGAATTGACAAACATTCAGAGATCCAAAGGGAAATTGACAAATGTTCAGAGATCCAGAAGGGAATTGACAAACATTCAGAGATCCAGAGGGGAATTGACACACGTTCAGAGATCCAGAGGGTTTTACTCTCCGCTTCCTGCAGAACAACCTGGTGATTGACACGCCCCGGGTCCGCAAGCAGACTCGCCACTTCAGTACCCTGAAGGACGACGACCTGGTTGAGTTCTCCGACTTGGAAAGCGACGATGACGATCGGCCGCGCTCCCGGCGCCACGACCGCCACCATCATCCCCTCCACCATTCGTACGGGCGCACCGACTGCTTCCAGGTGGAGAAACAACTGCTGGTCTATGGGTATGTGGCGTGGAGGGAGGCCTCACGAAAAGCAATGGGACGTGTGGAAAGGAGCATTATGGGAGTTGTAGGGGAGGATGGGGGTGTTTGTGCGGCTGTTTTAATCCAATTCCTTGTGGGAAGAGGGGGGTGGATAATCTTGGAAGTTTAGAATAGGAATAGAATAGAACAGAACAGAACCGTAATGGCAAACCTATGGCATGCATGCCAGAGGTGTCACACAGAACTCTCTCTGATGGCACGCAAGCTGTCACTCTAGCCAGCTCTGCTGTGCATGCGTGCACGCCTTCCGCTAGCCAACTTGTCTTCAGGTGTCTGCCACGCATGCGCTGGGGGTGTATACATGCGGGGAATGTGCGCATGGGACAGGGTGCCTGTGGGGAGGCTGGGCAGGCAAGTGGGGGGGCAGAGTGCATGCAGGGGGCCGCATGCACATGCTGGGGCGGGGCACATGCGTGGGGCCTGCACACGCATTGCATTTTCAGGGTTTGGGCGAGCACGCACACATTCACACATGAGTGCACACGCTTTGGGCACTTGGTCCAGAAAAGGTTAGCCATCACTGGAATAGAATAAGAAAGAACAGAATAGAAATTATTAGAATTAGAAGAATTAGAATTAGAATAATTGGAAGGGATCTTGGATAAGTTCAATCCCCTGCTTAGGCAGGAAACCCTACATCACTTCAGACAAATGGTTATCCAATCTCTTCTTAAAAACTTCCAGTGTTGGAGCATTCACAACTTCTGGAGGCAGGTCGTTCCGTTGATAAATTGTTCTAACTGTCAGGAAATTTCTCCTTAGTTCTAGGTTGCTAGGTTAACGAGAGTTATCCCCTTTTGCGACCTTCGGACAAGCAAAATCAATGGGGAAGCCAGGTTCCATTCACAGCCATGTGGCTAAAATTAACAGCTGCCAGTGATCCCCTTAAGAGTTTTGGCAAGAAAAGTTGCAAAATGGAACAAAACCCATTTAACAAATGTTTTACTTAGGAACAAAAGTTTTGGGCTCAGTTGTGGTCGTAAGTCGAGGATTACCTGCCACTGTTTCCCGTCTTGAGTTATTTGTGAAAATAGTAAAAGTCGAGATGCAAATAAATCAGTTAAAAAATCGTCTGTAAAATACTGGGTATTCCTGTGCTCACCGAGAACACATTGATTTCTACGGTAGATAGGGCTCCTCACAGTGGTGGGATTCTACCGGTTCAGACCGGTTTGGGCGAACCGGTAGCTCCAACAATCAGCTGGGAGCAAACCTGTTCGTCCCGATGATCAGATGACCCCATCCGCCTGCCTGTGCTATTTTCCTACTTTTATCTCAGGGGTGAAATCCAGCAGGTTCTGGAGAACTGGTAGCGGAAATTTTGAGTAGTTAGGAGAACTGGCAAATACCACCTCTGGCTGGCCCCAAAGTGGGGTGGGAATGGAGATTTTGCAATATCCTTCCCCCAAGAGGAGGGAATGGGGATTTTGCAGTATCTTTCCCCTGGAGTGGGGTGGGAATGGAGATTTTGCAGTATCCTTCCCCTGCCATGCCCACCAAGCCACGCCACGCCCACAGAACCGGTAGTAAAAAAATTTGGATTTCACCACTGCTTTATCTTCTCAGCTGATTCTTGCGGCAGAACTGATTGCCGTGCGAATCAGCTGTTTTATTCCTCCGAAGAAACCTGGAAGTGAAGATTTGTTCAAATCGCGCACAAGTGAAGCACACAGTCGGTTAACCAGTTGTTAAGCTGGGAAGATCCCACCACTGGCTCCCCATAACGCTAGCACTGATGATGTTACCTAGTTAGGGTAATGAAACATTTGCAAGAAGATGAGCCAGCCCAGAGAGCAGTGAGGACCCCCTCCCTCTCCCCATCCTACTTCGCCATCTGAGCCATGTCTCTGTTGCTTTGCTTGGCAGCTGGGGCCGCTGGAGGGAGATCCTGTCGCATGGACGTTTCAAGCGGCGGATGTCCGAGCGTGACGTGGAGACCATCTGCCGCGCCATCCTGGTGTACTGCTTGATGCATTATCGGGGCGACGAGAACATCAAAGGATTCATCTGGGATCTCATCAGCCCGGTTGAGAACGGCAAAGCCAAGGAGCTTCAGAACCACTCGGGTAAGCGAGAGGGGAAGGGGCTCCTTTTATAGAACTTAGAATAGCTTTATTGTCACTTTGAATGTATACTAATTGGCATACGCTAAAATGAAATTCCGTTAGTTCACCACCTCCAATAAACACTACATAAACATGTCAAAATAAATGATGCATATGCCCGCATATATTCTATGACACAGAGAAACCACAGCCTAGTTGGGATATATGCATGTAAATGGCGAGAAAAACTAATCTTGTGAGTTTACCAGACGGGTGGCCTAGGGAACAAAGCTGTTCCAGATTCAGATAGTCCTGCTAGAAATACTTCGAAATCTCCTCCCAAAGGAGGAGCAACAGAAACAAAGTGGGTGTGTGGGGTCGTTAACAGTGGGTGTGTGGGGTCGTTAACAGTGCTTCAAGCAGCTAAGCACATAGCGTTTATAAGCAGCATCCTGAATAAGAGGAAGTGAGCTTCCTATATAATCTTCTCCACTGTCCTCACCACTCTCTGTATGGACTTTTTATCTGAGGCGCTGCGGCTACCAAACCAAACAGTGACACAACTTGTTAAGACGCTCTCAATCGCGCCTCTCGTAAAAAAGTGGCCAGGACAGAAGGAGAAAGAGGTGCTCTATATCCCCTCTATCGCTGTCCTTTGAGTGGACACATACCCACACCTATGTGTCCATTACCCACACACATGTATCTTTTATCTTTTCTTTTATGTACACTGAGAGCGTATGCACTAAGACAAATTCCTTGCGTGTCCAATCACACTATGCCAATAAAAAATCTATTCTATTCTATTCTGTTGATAGGAAGACTTTAGTCCAAGCTTGAGATTTTGGCTGCCTTAATCCTTTTGCGGGGTGGAGA
>WNWU01009151.1:19929-41995 GCA_012654045.1 Ptyas mucosa | reverse complement strand
AACGGCAAACGGCCCAAAAATTGGGGCGTTTGGCCCAAAGGGCCTCCAGATGGGGGGGATCAGACACTGGGGCCAGAGCTAGCCCGATCAGTGTCCGTCGCCCGCGGGACCGGAACCGGAAGTCGAAAAACTTTTTCAATTAAAAAAAAAAAAGAAAGAGTAGGTGATTCAGTGTAACCCTGGGGTAGCTGAGTCCACATGTACTACTGGTCCTCCCAGGTGAAAGCAAAGAGGTATTATGATGACCTATTATGACCTATATTATGAGTCCATCAGGAGAACATTTTATAGTGGCCCCACGTTTGCACAAGGGGTTCCTTCCTTTTAGGTATAGAGGAGATTGTGGGAAGACAGTGAAGGAGTGGTCTAAGGAAAGAGGCCCTATCTCTACCCTTATTTTGATGGTGAATTCCATAGGTATAATTTTGCCTGCCACCCCAATAATATTGTCCCTTGCTCCCAGTACCATGGTTCCCTTGAATGGGGGCTGTGTGATCAAGGATGATGTTCCTGTGGTATCAACTAGGCATTCATAGTTTTTTTCTCCCCTATTGTAAGGGTCATGAGGGGCTTGCCCTCAAGACCATTCTTTAAGGGGAATGTGAGTCTGGTAAAAGTTATGCTGGACTCAGCAGGCTCTGAGCCTAACCATTGAGGTTCGAAATCATCCTGATAATCCTCAAACTGTGTTTGGCAGGGTCATGTTGGGGTTTGTGGTGGCACTGAGGCTTGGTGGGCTCTAGAGAAGGTAAAGGGTCCCTTAGGAAAAGGTGCCTCGAGTGGACCATAGTGATTTTGAGGACAAAAGGGGGGAATTTCCCTACACTCCCTTCTGAAATGTCCCTCTTCCCCACATTGAAAACAATGCTGCCGCTGATTCGGAGTTCGATGGTAAGGACGCCTCCAGTTGTTTCATATGGCTGTAAACATTTTTAAGTCCTCCCTCCTTTCTGCCCTTCTTTTCTTCTCTCTTTCTCTTTCCCTTTCTGCCTCTCTTGAGCTTTTCACTCTGGTCAAACAAAAAGTTGGCAATATTGCACAACTCTGGGATTTCCAGGTTTGACCAGTTTGAAAAGATTCTGTGAAAATCGCTGCTGATGCCATTGGCAGATTGATCTATGAAAGCAGAGGCCAGGATCCGCTGATCTTTCTGGTTGTTAATGTCTAAGTGGGCATAAACAACTCCTGCCTCTGAGAGGCGAACCCAGAAAGCATCTGTTGTCTCCTCTTCCCTCTGTATCATATGCTGGAATTCTGACCAATTTAATTAATGGCTTGCACCCAATTTCCTGTAAGGCTTCCAGCAGGTTTTCTTTGGCTGTGTTGTATTCATCCCAGTAGGTAGCTGCATTATAATCTCAGTCGGGACAATTAAGTGGACTTTCCCTGGGGGGTTATTACAATTGGTCCCCTGGCAATTTCTTCAGTTTTTTCAACAAATAACTTTAGAAATTCATCCTTCGTTAGGAAGATATGCAGTAATTGCATCATATCTCCCCACTATGGATTGTGGCTATCAATGATGGACTGCAGGGTGTGGATCACAGTCTGGGGATCTGACAGGAAGGAAGGGCTATCTTTTTTTCAAATCACTAGATCTGATGGCGAAAAGGGGATGTGAGTGAGTGAGTCTAATTGTCCTCTACCATGTCCTGGAACTGGTTTCTGTAGTAAAGGCTCCATAAATCTAATCACTGTGTTATCTTTCTCATCAGGTTGGGATCCCTTGTATTCTGGAGGCTATGCGGATCTGGATGGGGAAGAACAGGCTCAAGCTCAACCCTTCCAAGACTGAGTGGCTGTGGCTCCCGACATCCCGATATAGTCAGTTGACTCCATCACTGACTATTGGGGGCGAGTCTTTGGCCCCCATGGAAAGGGCTCACAATCTGGGAATCCTCCTGGATATGCAGCTGTCCTTGGAGGATCATCTGACGGCTGTGACCAGGGGGACCTTCTGTCAGGTTCGCCTGATTCGCCAGTTGCGGCCCTTTCTTGATCGGGATTCCCTGTGCACAGTCACTCACGCCCTTGTCACCTCTCGCCTTGACTACTGCAACACTCTCTACATGGGGCTCCCCTTGAGGAGCACCCGGAGGCTCCAACTGGTCCAGAATGTGGCCGCGCGGGTAGTGACGGGAGCAACATGGCGCTCCCATGTAACACCTCTCCTGCGCGAGCTGCACTTGGTGGTCTTCCGGGTGCACTTCAAGGTGTTGGTCATCACCTTTAAAGTGCTCCATGGCATAGGGCCTAGTTATCTGCGAGACCGCCTACTGCCACAAATGACCTCCCACCGACCCGTGTGCTCCCACAGAGAGGGCCTCCTCAGAGTGCCATCAGCCAAGCAATGTAGGCTGGTGACCCCCCGGGGGAGAGCCTTCTCTGTGGGGGCACCTACCCTCTGGAATCAGCTGCCCCGAGAGATAAGGAGAACTCAAGACCTCAGTGCCTTCCGCCATGCCCTTAAAACCCATTTTTTCCAACAAGCCGGGCTGGCTTAAGAAGTAATTTTAGACGTTTTAAATTGGTTTGTTATTTTTAAAATTGGAGCCAAATTTATATATATTTTAATTGTTTTAATATTTGTATTGTATGTTTTTTAATTCTGGCTGTTCACCACCCTGAGTCCTCAGGGAGAAGGGCGGTATATAAATTGGAAATAAATAAATAAATTCTGCACAATTAGTGTTCTGACCTAGGCTTCCCAAGAGCATGAAGCAGACTCCTCGTCCCGATAAAACCTCTTTTATTTAGGTTAAAGGGAAATTCCTCTCCAGCAAAGTCCTGGCAAACAGTCTTTCATGAGATTTCACAACCACAGACCTTTATCAGAGTTGGAGAGTTGTCAGGCCGATATCTTCCAAATGCCATGCTGTAGCAGCAAATACTTGGCAAGAAGTCAGGAACAGATCTTCACCCTAATGAATTGAACTAATTGCCTCCTGCAAACTCCCCTCCCCTTTTGCTCTTTATTCTGTATGGGAGGGGCCATTCACCATCCACCTGTGCCTTTACTCCTGAGTCGGCCCTTGTTCCTTAGCTGTTCTCTTCTCCTGGCAGCTCTGTGCATGCACACATCAGAAACAGGCTCCAGCTGTTCTTCTGCCCCACTGATATCCGACTCCGAAGGCAGCTGATAACTGTCGGATGGCGCTGGCCCCATCTTTGCCTCTGACACAAAGCACTCATCAGAGCCTTCCCCAGACTCCAGGACTGGCCCATGTTCCTCCCCAACCCCCTCACTGTTTGAGTCTGCCACCAGCTCCGCTGGCCGCTGGTGGGCCACAACAGTTAGTGGAATTTTGAACATTTGCTGTGGGTTTAGGATTGTTAAGTGTTAGGTTGTGGGTTGATTGAAGAGACATAGAGCAGTAAATGTGACTTCAGCTCTTTATTGTAACAATGTAACATCCCGCAATCCCCACCTGGTAGCCTGCCCTTATATAGGAGCTGCCAGGCAGCTTGACCAATCAATTTAAACTATTCTTCCCGCCTGGTGGCGGACCTGAGTGAAGCCTTTACTTTTTTGGGTTCACTCAGTGTTTACTGAGTATCTAACACCCCTCCCCACCCAGATAGGTCATTGACCAATAAGAAGTTAGATAGCTAATGTAATCGCACAAGTAGGCGGGGCATTGGGAGACCCGCTCTGACCTGCACAGTTCAGTTGGTGTATTGGCGGCGGTCAGATCAGTTGGACCTGTTGCTGCTCCCTGGTTATCCAATGGATCTTTCTAGATTATGGCCCTGGGCGTGGTTGTTTCTTTTGGCGCTGGTTCATCGATGACTCCCCGCGAGAATCCCAGTTCCCCAGGTGAGTGCATCTGTTGGTTATCTCGGTTCATGTCGGTTGTACTCATGGGGCATTTATTTTGTTTGAAGGGGTTGTTGCCTTTGTTTTGGATTGTTTCTGGTTGGCAGTGTACTGATGTTCCTATTCGGCCCCGGAGTTGGTCAATGTGTCTTCTCCACATTCAACCATCCTCTAACTCCACTCTATAGGAGCAGGGGCCTGTAATGTTTACTACCTTGGCAGTGACCCACAGAGCACCCCCGGCATAATTATGGGCATACACCAAGTCTCCTACATTAAAAGATCAGAGCTGGCTGGTAGAGTCAATGGGTGTTTCTGGTGTATAATTGGGGTGTAGCCTGTCTAATTTTGTCCTGAGTCTGTGGCCCATTAATAGTTCAGATGGGCTTATGCTTGTGGTGGTGTTAGGGGTGACATGTTGGATCAATAGGAATTTATTGATTCACATTTGCCAGTCCCCTGGGCCCATTCGAGATAGTGCTTCTTTGGTTGATCACACCATTCTTTCTACCTGGCCATTACTGGCAGCGTGTAATGGTGCGATCAGGGCATGGCAGATTCCCTGTTCTGCTAAGAATAGTTTGAATTGGGTGGCTGTGAACTGCGGGCCGTTGTCAGATACTAGAATGTCGGGTAGGCCATTAATTTTCTCAGCACTTTGATGACTGCCTCCACTGTTGTGGAGGTCATTAGAACTATTTCCAACCATTTTGTGTACACATTGATTATTACCAGAAATGTTTGCCCATGGAACGGCCCACCAAAATCTATGTGCACCCTTGACCAAGGGGCCCTTGGTATTTCCCATTCGTGTGCTGGAGTGGAGGGGGGTACAGGTCTGGCCTCCTGACATTGTGCACATGTGGCTACCCATTCAGTAATATCCCTGTCCATGTTTGGCCACCAAACGTAGCTTCTGGCCAATGCTTTCATTTTTACTATCCCTGGATGACCCACATGTAAAACTTGTAATATTGATCTCCTTAAATTAGGGGGCACTAGTACCCGATCCCCCCACAATAGACAACCCTTTTGAGCGGAAAGTTCATGCTGCCGAGTGCAATATGGTTGAAAGTCTGTGCCAACTGGTCCTTGTGGCCACCCCCTCCAAACCAGGGGTGAAATCCAGCAGGTTCTGACAGGTTCTGGAGAACTGGTAGCGGAAATTTTGAGCAGTTCGGAGAACCGGTAGCGGAAATTTTGAGTAGTTCGGAGAACCGGCAAATACCACCTCTGGCTGGCCCCAGAGTGGGGTGGGAATGGAGATTTTGCAGTATCTTTACCCTGGAGTGGGGTGGGAATGGAGATTTTGCAGTATCCTTCCCCTGCCATGCCCACCAAGCCATGCCCACAGAACCGGTAGTAAACAAAATTGGATTTCACCACTGCTCCAAACCCACCCCAGCACTCATGCCAATGTCTTGTCCTTGGCTAAATGTTTGTCTAGCTATATTGGTTGCTGTAATTGGTCCGGTGGGTTACTTCTCAATGAAGAGCACTGGTGTGATGGGGGCTGGGTGTTCCATGAGGGCTGGCAGTGGGCACCGGCTGAGGGCATTGGCATTGCTCAGGAGTTTGCCAGGTCAGTGAGTTAGGTGGTACTCGTAGGCGGCCAGGAAAATTGTCCATCTTGTCATTCGAGGTGACAATATAGTTGGTGTGGAGCGGTTTCCAGCAAGTATACCGAGGAGTGGTTTATGGTCAGTCACTAGTTCAAAATGTCTACCATATAGGTATTTGTGAAACCATTTGACCCCTGCAACAGCAGCCAGGGCTTCTTTGACCAGTTGGCTGTAGTTCTTTTCTGCTGCCGATAAGGTCCTTGAATAAAAGGTGATCAGTGCCTTGGTCCCGTTTGGCATTTGGTGGCCAAACAGAGAAGCGTCACAACTGAGGGTGACCTGGAGGGACTCACAAAATTGCACCAAAACACTTTCGGATGATAAGAGTTTTTTTAACTGCTGTGAATGCATTTGCTTCCCTCCAGCCCCAGGTCCATGTAGCTTTTCTATCCAGAAGTTGGTGCAGTGGTTCAGCCACTGTTGCCTTCTGCAGTAGAAAAATGCTGTAAAAGTTTAATAGTCCCAGGAATGCCTGTAGTTCTGTTTGGTTCCTGGGGGTGAGGGCTTCTTGTATTGCTCTGACCTTTTCGTTTGTGGGGTGTATTCCTGATCCATCTATCAGGTAGCCTATGAATTCTACCCATGGTACAGCTATTTTACATTTTTCTCTTTTAACCTTAAGTCCCACCTCTTGAAATCTGCTAAGGACTATCCTTAGATGGTCAAATAGTTCCTTGTTGTCGCTGGCAGGAATTAAAACATCATCAAAGTATGGTATGACCCCTGGAATGCCTTGCAAAAGGCATTCCATGAGGCTTTGGAATAGTCCCAGTGCCACACTGACGCCAAATTGAAGTCTGTGGCATTTAAAGGCTCCCTGGTGGGTAACTATTGTTTGAGCTTCCACTGTGGCATCGTCCACCAGTAGCTGTTGGCATGCTTGTGCTAAATCTAATTTTGTGAATGTCTTTCCTTTTCCCAGGGAATGTAAAAGGTGCTGTACGATCGGCACCAGATAGGCATTCTGCTGTAATGCCTTGTTAATCATGCATTTGTCGTCTGCGCAGATGCAGACTGAGCCGTCTGGCTTGATTGGCGTGACTATGGGTGTTTCCCATTTTGCATGGTCAACCGGTTCTAAAACGCCCTGGGCAATTAGTTTATCTAATTGGCTGTCAATTTTCGGGCGTAATGCAAATGGGACCCTGCGCAGCTTCAATCTTATGGGGGTGACTTGGGGATCTAGGTTGAAAGAGATAGGTGTTCCATTATACTTGCCCAGACTTCCATCGAACACGTCCACAAATTCCTTGATCAGCTCCTCTATGCTGTCGTCTCAGATGGCGTGGATTCCAGTCACCCCCAGGCCTAGGGATGTGAACCAGTCAAGTCCGAGCAGGCTTGGCAGGTCGCCGCCTACTATGGTTAGTTCTAGTGGTCCGCTAAATTCCTTGAAAGCTACTTTAAATGTTCCACGCCCTATGACGGGGATTCGGTTCCCCTGATAGTCCTTCAGCTGAGTCTTCTGATGCCTTAGTTGCTTTTTGGCGATTCCTGGCACTACTTGCTGGATGGTGGTCCAGGACACAATTGACATCGATGATCCCGTATCTATTTCCATGTTACATGGGGAATCCTCAGTGAGGACCGTGACATGGATCTTCTTTGCTCGTGGTGAGTTTGCATGCCCAATAGTTGTCTGGTATGTGTTTTTTGGCTCTGTGTATTGTCCCTCGCTTTGCTGATGCTTCCATGGTTTCGCTCTTCTGAAATCTATTGGGTAGGTCAACTGGTTTGCGCGGTAACTGGAGGGTTGATGGAGACTTGTTGGGTAGGTCAGTTGGTTTTCACGGAAATGGGTTGTGCTATAGCCAGCGGTTTGTTTGGAGTGACAAACTCTTGCCAAATGCCCCTTCTTATCACATTTCCGGCAAATGGCCTCTTTGAAGTGGCAGGCTGACCTTGTGTGATTTCCGCCGCATCCCTTGCACCCCACCATTGTCCCTTCTGAAGTTCCTCTTCTTACCGATCGGAGGTGGCAAACTTCATTTTCTTCATCCGTTGACCCTTCCCTCTCGGTACTGCCCTGATGGACGGTGGCATTTTGGCACGAAATGGTTGGGTTGGTAGATTTTTGAAGAGCCACCGTAGACTTGATTGAGTTTTCCACGGCTCTGGCTTTGTCTAGTGCCGTCTGCAAGGTGAGGTTGGGCTTGGCTAGCAGCCGTCTTTGGAGATTTAAGTCTCTTACCTTACAGATTATTCGGTCCCTGAGCATTTCATCAAGTTCTTGGAACTCGCAGTATAAGGCGGCTGTTCGCAACACCGTAACGTATTCATTTATTGATTTGCCTTCCTCCTGGTTCCGGCAATAGAATTCATGCCTCCTGACAATCTGGGATGGCACGGGCGAGTAGTGTGCCCAGAGAGTATTCTGCAGCGTCGTCCATGGTACAGTCTGCAGGACTGTGGGTGCTATGAGTGCCTTGGCTACCTGGAATACCTTCGACCCAAAGTAGCTCAGAAATAGTGCTTGCTTCCTGTTGTCCGGAAGTCCCAAAAGGTTGTTAGCCTCTAGGAAGAATTTAAGTCAGGTCATGTCACAGTCCCAGGTTTCGGCTGCTGGATTGAAATGCTCGGGTGGTGCGTGTGCAGTCATCTCGAGAGGACCGATGCAGGTTAGGCTGTGTTGATAGTTGATGAGATTCTGGCGCTGCGGTAGCCCGTCTTTGTTCATTGCCTTGTTTCCTTGTGGCTGGATCATGAACAGTTCCTTTGTTTCTTCTCTTCAGATACCATCCTTGTTGCCAGTGTTAGGTTGTGGGTTGATTGAAGAGACAGAGAGCAGTAAATGTGACTTCAGCTCTTTATTGTAACAATGTAACATCCAGCAATCCCCACCTGGCAGCCTGCCCTTATATAGGAGCTGCCAGGCGGCTTGACCAATCAATTTAAACTATTCTTCCTGCCTGGCGGCAGACCTGAGTAAAGCCTTTACTTTTTCGGCTTCACTCAGTGTTTACTGAGTATCTAACAGTTAGGGTCAGAGAGCTCTGCCCAACAGTGCCAGTAAGGCAGGTGGGAGGGTTTTAATTTTGCTCTGAGAGTTTTTACACTCTTATAATCAAAAGTACCATCATGCAGCCAAATCTGACTGACTGCCTCATCCCTGAACTCAGTCCAAACCCTACATAATCATGGTGCATGAGCTTTCTTCATTCCCGCCTGAACAGGTAATTTCCCTTCATTCCAGGCTTTCAAAAGCCTCCTCAATGGGGATCCTGGTGAAACTCCTGACATGGAGTTCCCCATTTTCCTACCCAACCATGGTTGTCTGTCAGTTTGGGGTGCACACATGCATGGGACCTCTTAGTGAGGTAAGCAGCCCTCTATCTTTATTTCCTCAATCCACCAGCAGTTTTCAGACATTTCACGTCTGGAAGGATTCTATATTTTACTAGACTAAGGGCCCCTCCTCCTAAAGAAAAACAGGACTTTGTTTAGGGATTAGGTAGCAGCTTCCCAGATGCAAGTCTCTTTCTGTATTTCTTTCACATGCTGCCCTTTTTCCCCTTACAGAAGTCTCTGTGCTCTGATCAACCTCCCCCCTTGCTTTCCAGACTCTCTCGGTCCCAACCAGTTGTGGCTTGCAAGAGGCTGGGGACGACTAGGAATGGCATGGAGGAAACAGACTCCAGATGCAGTGGGAGGAGAAAGAACATTCCCTTGCACACACTCATACACACTCACCCCTTGAGGACGAAACATAAATTTGGAGATACTTATCTCCTTTCCATGCAGCTGTTGAGCTCAAGACTCCAGACTCCCTTTACTACCTTTCCCCAAATGGCAAGGTCTGGAAAACCCACGCACAGACAAAATGATCTGCCACCAGCAAAGTGAAGGCTTACCTGGGCCAGGTTTGTCAGCCAGGTTAGTCTCGGGGTCCCTTTGTGTTTGCCAACCATGGAAAGAATTTTTCCAGGTTCCCTTCTTATGAGCCAGGAGAAACCACAGGCAAATAAGATGCAAGGTGAGCTTCTTAGGAAAGGAGGTTGATCCATTTATTGCCCAGTAACAAAGAGATTTGTTCTTGGGGGCAGCTAGCAATTGGATAGTATACTGGTCAAGTATTTATAGGATTTTGAGCCCCTTGTGTTAAGCGTGTGAATGAGGTGCGAGTGTGTGATTGTTCTAGTACTGCCGTGGCTGGAAGCGATATTTTAATGGCTATTTCCTATACCTGCAAGTTCCTTTTTTTTGTATATATGGTTTTTATAGTTGTCCCTTATGGGTGTGTGAATCTGTGGGCATAGATATTTTTGTCTTTCTATTCTGGTTTAGGTTCGGTCTATTCTGATTCTTTGTGTAATTGGATTGATCTTTTGCAGCCCACTTGCTACATTGTATATTTTCTGAATGGCTGTCCAGTTTTATGAATGGCAACATTGTAGTTTATGAATGGAGACATAGTTTCCCTAGGCCAGGGGTCCTCAAACTTTTTAAACAGGGGGCCAATTTACAGTCCCTCAGACTGTTGGGGGCCAGATTGTCTAAGTATGGCTAGGTGGTCATGTGACTGGGTGAGCGTGGCCAATTTAGCAATCCATTTTGCCAATTTAGCAGTCCATTAAACAATACACACAAATTAAACTTTAATTTTTTCACTAGATCATTTTTTAAGTTGTTTAGGAGTCTAGTGGTCCACTTCAGGAAACTCGGTTTTGCAGCAATTCTTCTCAGCCCCAAGATTGTTTCTGAATCAGGATAAGGGTCTGCCTCACAGATGCCTCTGATTCCCATATTCAGAAATGTTTTTGATGGGCATTGTTGGCATCTAGTCCTTCAGGAGAAGGGCGGTATACAAATATAATAAATCTAATCTAATCTACAGTTGTCCAGGGCTGGAAAAAAACAGAATTGGAATTTGCTCCTACAAATTGCTGACTTACTTAGGATCTCCACACTAATGGATGGTGGAGCCTCTCCTGAAGTGGAAATCTCAGAATACCAGAACTGGCATTTATCAGCTGTGTGAGGCTTAGCATCAGGCAAGGACCAGAGCACCATCATGGGAAAATGAAATAGGTCCAGTATGGGACTGGGAAGACTGGAGAACCTCAGAGGATTGTGGCAAGAAGAGGAGTTGTTCTTTGTAAGGCATCTGAAGCCCTGCAAAGAGACTATGAATGCAGTCTGTGGAGCAGGGGTGAAATCCTACCGGTTTGGACCGGGTTGCCTGCTCGCCCACTTGCCCGCTCACCAATTCCAGCTCCCTCACCACTTCCTTCCAGCTCACTCGCTGCTTTGGGCCTCTCAGCTCACTGCTTCTGGCCCACCCACCCCATCCCCGGCCTATATAAGTTCCCCTTTTCCACGCAGCCCAGTTACTCACTTCGCCGATGCCTGCTCTCTCAGACACCTCACTCAGATGCTTCACTGACGGCCGCTCACTCAAAGAGGTAAGCATTGCTGGTTGCGGCCTAGCATGCCCTCCCCCATCCCCAGGCTCATGTAGTTCGCGCAGCTGCTGGGGATCAGTTGCAGTCTAGCGTGCTGCCCTCCCCCCCCGGGGTCCCTGGGCTCGCCTGCCTGGCCTAGCTAAGCCACCTAGCTAACTACCCACCTTCCCCCCAGCCTCCAGTTTGCTTACCTTAGCTCTTCAGACCGAATCCTGAGTCGCTGGTTGCAGAACGCCTGCCTTGCTTCACCTGCTGCAATTCCACAGCAGCCTGCAAGCCATCTCATCGGCAAGCAACTGAATCTGCCTGCCTGCCTACCTGCCTTGTGCCTTCAATTGGGTAAGTAAGTGGTTTTGGTTTTGGTTTTTTGCTTTAAAAAATAGTTAATTGGTGGTTTTTTTAGGATTTTTTTTTGAAATAGCCATTTAAAATTTACAGTTTTAAATTTAGCTGCTTTTAGATTTGTGCAGCTTTCTGAGATTTTGTGTGTTTCTGTAGTGTTTCACACTCACTATACAAACACACAAAATCTCACAAAGCTGTATTTGACATTTTGTGTGTAAAGTGTGATAGTTGTTTTTTTGAGCTCTCTGTGACTGAGGTTCCTGCTTGTTGTTGCAGGGGACATTTTGTGTTCTTTTACATCAACTGACTTACACAATGTAAAAGCACACAAAATGCCCCCTGCAACAAGTAGGAACCTCACAGAGCCACAAAGAGCTCAAAAACCAACGATCACACTTTACACACAAAAGACACAAAACACACTTTACACACAAAACAAAGTTGTGCAGCTTTGTGTTGTTTGTATGTAAAGTGTGAAAGTTGGTTTTTGAGCTCTTTGTGGCTCTGTGAGGTTCCTGCTTGTTGCAGGGGCCATTTTGTGTGCTTTTACATTGTGTGTCCTCAGCTAACAAAGCTCCTTTTTTTTCCTTTTGCAGTAGCAGCCTTTAACAGGAAGGATGAAAAGGCAACAGACTTTGATCAGTTTCTTGGCCAAGAAACCAAAACTGGCACAACCACCATCAGAATTGGCCTTGGATGATCCAAAACCACCACAAGCACCACCACTTCCACCACTTGGACTTGGACTCAGAGAAAGCAAGTCAAGTATTGAGTCACCCGAGCCTGAAATTGAAAGCATTCCTCCTGACTGCTTGACATTGTACAGTACAGTACAGCAACTTCCAAGAGAAGTATGAGGGATTGGAAGTTTCAAACAAGAAATTAGGTTGCAAGTACTGTGCGAAACATGACTTTGCAATAGAGAGCGGTGTTCATGTGTCCAAAGAATGGAAGCATTTCAAGATTGAGGCAGCTGGGAAAAATAAGGAAGTGCAGCAGGCATCTCTAAGGAAGAAAATGAGAAAACATTTCACATCGAATTCGCACACCTTTTGTAGAGACAACGTAAAAAAAGCAGAGCAGGAAGCCATAACAAAAGCAATGGACAAGATTTCTGAAAAGCAATATGGCACCACTTCTAAAATGTTCAAAACTGTTTACAGCCTGGCAAAAGCATGTAGTCCAATTTCAAGCATAGAAGAATTGATAGAATTGCAAACTGAAAATGGAGATCTGGGAATAGGATTACAAAAAAATGTAATAGCGTTTTGCTCTGATGGTGCCAGCCTTATGCTTAGGAGAAAATCTGGAGTGAGCACTAGAATAGCAAAAGAGTTTCCAAACATCATCATATGGCACTGCTTGAATCATCGCCTCCAACTTGTTTTAGATGATGCCATTAAGGAAATAAAGCAAGTAAATCATGTTAAAATATTTATTGATAAGATATGCTCTATTTTTCAGCAATCCAATAAAAACCAAATTGAACTTGACGAAATATCCGAAGAACTTGACATTAACATTGTAAAGATTGGTAGAGTTTTGGGGCCAAGATGGGCTGCCTGTAGTTTAAGGGCAACCATAGCTGTGTGGCGTGCTTATCCAGCGCTACATCAGTATTTTCATGTGAATGCAAAATACTCAGGTATGGCTGCTCGTCTGGAAAATAAATATTTTTTAAATGATTTGGCATTGATGATCGATATTCTGAAAGAAATCTCACTTCTTTCAACTGCACTGCAAGCAAGCAATATGGACATCATAGAGGCTGAAAAACTGGTGAGAAGATCAATGAAAGCATTTGAACTGCTTACAAAGGGAAAGGGTCTATACAAAAGAAAAGTTGAAGGACAGTAGTAAGGAGTACATACCAAAAAATAGAGCGGGGTTTAGCCCCGCCCCTTTTGTGTGACTTTTTTGTTTATGGTGTAGCCCCACCCCTTTTGTGATGTCACCCCCCCTTACCTTGGAGGTCTATAACGTCATAACCCCACATCCCTTTACCCACAAACCCTTTTTATCAGAAGTACTTCTACGTCATGATGAGTCACCCCTCCTTACCCCATAATCCTTCACACTCGGTAGTACCGTGACAATACCACACGCGGCCCCTCTCTGACCCGGGCGCCCTTTCACCTGGAACTGCTGTAACAGCAAACATGTCTGTCCCAGAATCCCTTTCAGCTTGACACATTAATTTTGCATATGAGTCCCTTCTCATTGGTCCATATTTGCAGAGGCGGGGATTGACAGTAGCAGCCTATGAAGTTGTTTCTCTGATTCAGAGGCACTTCCCATTGGCTGAAAGAAAATGATTGATATACCAAGCACATGGAAGAGGCTAACCCGCCCTGAAAGGTTTCCCATTGGCAGAATCAAAATGATTGACGGGCCGAGCACATGGAAGAGGCTAACCCGCCCGGAAAGGCTCCCCATTGGCAGAAACAAAATGATTGACGGATTGAGCACGGGGACTCCTATTACAAAAAGCAGAAGCATTTCTGAGCCTCACAGCCCCCCAAACCATGTTTACACAGACCAAGAAGTAAAAGCATTTATCAAAAAGCAAACTTGGCCCCTGTTTGCAATTGTAATGCATGGAAGCTGAACACATCCTTTTCTTTGTTCTCAGAGGTTTTTACTTTTGCAGAGATGTAAAAAATAAATTACTATTTTTGCAAAGAAACCCCTTTTTGTATGCGAAATGTTTTTATTTTTATATATTTCTGAAAGGTTTGGGTAATGGGTAGTGCTAAAAGGCTGGAAAAATAAAATTAAGAGAAAGAATGAAGAATAAAAGCAGACGGTTATGCGCATGCTCTGTATCTTGCAAGGGGCCCCAGGGCATGTTTGGGCCTGCCCCAGGGAGGGGTGGCTTGCGGTCATGCGCTACGTATATGGTTGCTAGATAACGGGAGGGCTGCGATAGTGGTGGCACGTGCAACACGCTTGTTTATGGCATGTTCTGACTTGTCCCAGGCGGGGCCTGTGGTTCACGGACTGATAAAAGAGGGCCTCTGCAGAAGGGCAACAATTCAGCCACTTAAAGCATAGGCCTCGTTTTAATAATATGGGGTCTGACGAAGGAAACAATAAAAAGGTTGTAGACCCTTCTACATCATGGCCCGCAGCTAGGCCTATTCTGAATGACTGCCGTAAAATATGTTGTACAATGTTTGATGAAGACTTACAGAACTTCAGGCCTATTTTGTTTGGATGTCATCTAGCATGCTGTAATGTACGGGGGGGCATAGAACGTGAAGATGTGGACGATCTCACCAGGTCTTACCTGTTGGGATGGGGAATGACTAAGAGATGCTCTTTATCGCCGGTCCAAGGAACAGGCCTGAGTAAGTAAAAAAACGGGTTATATATTCAAATGTGTAATTCAGGATAATACCGTTACCATCATGATAGATAATGAATTAATATATTTTCCAGGTTCTGTCCCGGGTTATAGCCACAACAACAGTGCCTCCTTAATATCAAACCTATCAACCGATGAAGAGTCTGCAGAGGGGTGCTTAGGTAAATGAAACTAAATTGACTTTTTACTACAGCTATTGATGATAACTTTATATAATCAATGGAGAAAATTGCTGTTAGATTTAGTAATGATATATTTTTTTATATTTAATCAGAAATGTCCCCTGGATATAAACATGACAAGAGTCTGGTTTTTTTAAGAAGCATCTCAAGCAAGGAAGAATCTACAGAGGAGAGAGGTGATTGTTAGTGCCCTACGAAGACCATTACCAACGTGCCTACGGCGGATGTTAATAATGATATTAATGAGGCAGTTCTGAAGCTTACTGAATACCATGCTTGTCAACTGGAGGATGTAAATAGAGACATTGCAAATGTAGCTAACGTTGCTGAAGGATGTGCATGTGGTCGTGTTGGTTGTATTTGTGAGATGACTACAGAAGTAGAAAATGGTGGTGATGATGATGACTATTACTATAGCTCTACTAATGATGAAGGTTATTATTCTGCTAGTGAAGAATGGTAAATGATATGTAAATTACAAATAAAAGGTTTGTGCTAAAGAGCAAAGTGTGTTTATTGTAAGGAGCGAATGGTGCAGAATGAAGTATGAAAATATTCTAAAGGAGTTGTATTATACACCCGAATATACAGGCAGTTATGGAGGTGTAGAGTCCCTATTTAAGGCAGGGTGGAAGCGCATTAAAAACCTAACCTTGAAGCGTGTAAAGACATGGCTTTCCGGACAAGATACATATACTCTTCATAAGCCTGCAAGAATAAATTTTCCTAGGAACGCAACAATAGTTTCTTGCATAGACTGTCAATGGCAAGCAGATCTCACGGATTCATCAGGATTTGACTCTGAAAACAACGGTTTGAAATTTATTTTAACAGTGATCGATGTACTTTCCAAATATGCCTGGGCTGTCTGTTTACTTGATAAGTCAGGATGGGGGGTGGCTGAAGCCTTCCAGAGCATCTTCCAATCAGGAAGGGCCCCCAGAAAGTTACAGACAAGATGCTGGAAAAGAATTCCTAAATAAACCTCTGAAGACACTTTTGGAGCGTTATGGCATACACCATTTTGTCACACATAGTGAAACTAAAGCGGCGGTTATAGAGAGGTTTAATCGAACTCTGAAAAATAAACTCTGGAGGCATTTTACAGCTAAAAACACTCACCAGTATGTGGATGTTTTACCGGCTCTCATGCAGGGGTACAATAGCTCTTACCATCGCAGTATTGGGACAGCCCCCAATATGGTGAAACAATCTAATGAAAAAGACGTGTGGCTACGGCTATATGGAAAAAGTTTTAAAGCAGTCGGAAAGTTAAAAACCTTTAAGGTGGGGGATCACGTTAGAATATCCAGACTAAAGGGTAGGTTTGAAAAGGGATATCATCAAATCTTTACAGATGAAGTATTTTTTGTCAAAGAACGGGTTCAGAGGGGAGAAAGGGTTGTATATAGATTAATGGATTATGCAGAGGATCCTGTACAGGGAACTTTTTACCCAGAAGAGCTGCAAAAGATTCCTAGCGATCAAGAATGTGTCTACAGAATCGAGAAAATAATCAGGAAACGAGGGCGGGGAAAACAAAGAGAATATCTAGTTAAATGGTCTGGATGGCCGGAGAAGTTCAACAGTTGGGTTAAGGAGTCCAAAGTGTGTCACCTTTGACATGGCTGGTTTTTATATTACACTGCCCAGCAATGCATCAGCGGCTGCATTTCCCAACAACAAAAGCTCCAACTTTACTATTCGGCTAGCAAAAGTGTTGGAGCTTCCAGGATCATGGGAAGTAGGGCTGGTTGAGTTACAATATCTGCACACTTGGAATACATTAAATGCAAAGGAATATTTTGAAATTGCTAACGAGACAAAAAAATGGCATTTTTCTTTAAAAGCTGGTCACTATGCAACCATCCAGAAAGTAATAGAAAATATGAACAAGGTTATGACAGAGGCCAAAGATCCCCCAGAAGTAATTGTGAAGTATGATGCAATCGGTCAGAAAATCAGAGTTAAATGCGAGGGCCCTTACAGCATCTTAGTCACTGAAGGTCTTGGTAAGATATTAGGATTACAGCCACATGTACGTACCAAAAAAAGCAACTTTGTCATGGACATTACAGGAGGATTCAACACACTGTATATTTATACAGATATTGTAAGTCCGCAGATAGTGGGTGACTTCTATGTGCCGTTACTACGTTGTTTACCTGTGCAGGGTAAGGACAATGAAATAATCACGACGACCTACGAGCAACCACATTATGTTACCGTTAACAAACATTATATTGATACGATTACTGTAGAAATCAAAACGGACCAGAATGAAAACATAGCTTTTAACCATGGTAAGGTCGTTGTTAAGCTTCATTTCAGGCCTCAGAAAAGTGAAGGATGGTCGTGATAAAGAAGTGCGGGAGTCCTCAAGCATATGTAGACTATTACAGGGCACAGGCTGGAAACGGGCTGACAGGTTTCTGAGGATCACCTGTTATGTATGGTACTGGTATAGGGGGTCTGTTCCTGGGACTTTTTTGAAAAACAATGCTGTTACTGAGGAGAGGGCTAGAAATCATTAAACCTCATGTAAAAGCGGCGGCTAATAACATTGCCAGAGACGTGTCAGGACAGCTTGTATCACGTGTTATTGGGGGTGGGCAAGTGGGTTCTGGCATGGCAGTGATCAGGAAGAAACTGTCTGTTGGCCCACCCATGCCTCCTAAAAAGAGGCGGCTTGTTAAAAAAACACGCCATACAAAGAGGAAACGTACACAAGGAAGGAAGCGCGGTGACAAACAGAACATCTTCTAAGATAAAATGGCGTTTATCCTCGAGGCTTCAGAGGAATGTGTCAAATCGGAGCTAGATCTTTTTCAATTGGCACCTACGCAAACTAGCATTGAAAACTGCACCTACATCGAGATCCCCCCTTTATCAGCGCTGACTCCCAATGCCCCTTTGGAATTTTTTATAACGGGGCATGGCGATCATTACACGGGTTTAAACAATACTCTGCTGTATGTGAGCTGCAAGGTTGTGAAGGCTGATGGCACAGATATTGATGATGGTACAAGAGTGAGTCTTGTCAACTATCCCATAGCGTCACTGTTCAACCAGGTGGATGTTACATTAGGTGATCGTGTGATTACACAGAGTCACCACTGCTACGCATACAGAGCCCTTATTGAACTTATTCTCAGGGACCCCGAGCCTGGCGCAACCAAAGAAACTCCACTCCGTTCAGCTCTTTCCGAAATGGGTTTATTGGGCGCTGGCGGCAGGCATACACTGCGAGCGTCTAGGACGCTGAGAAGTTAGCGTTACAAGCCCTGGGTTTCTAGCGATTTAAATATCCCGCGCCGAGCACGCCAGGCATAAAACCACGCCCCTGCTTCCAATTAGCAGTTCCGGATGCGCTCCCCAGCTGCTAGTCGACGCCTCCTCCATGGAGTTCAGCGGCAGGAACGTAGCCCGTCAGAAGGTACAAACCCTAATCCTGCCGCAACCGCCATCCCCCCACCCCGCAAACGGCCGCCTAAACACCCGTGCTACCACCCCCCTCTGTCGTGCTTGAAGTGTTCGTTCCTCTTCACCCCACTCGTGCGTCAGCGATGTCGAGCAGTTAGCAGGGCTCGACAGGCGGCTCCCCTTCACCACATCTCCTTCTGTAACAGAAAGGTTAAGGTTTAATATCAGACCTAGGTTTATGGGGATGTATCTTATGAAATTGTCTGACCAACCTCCTTGCGTTGACATCAGACGCGGATACCCATGATGCCTCCTCGTAGGGATACCCTTTCCACCGTACAAGATACTGAAGCTTCCCATATTTTAGCTTAGCATCGAGAATCTCCTCTATTTCATAATGCCCTTCTATTACAGGCCCTGGGCGTTCTGGGGTATCTCGTGATTTCGGGACTAGCTTGAGAAGGCTACAGTGGAATACGGGGTGGATTTTCCCCAGCAAAGGTGGTAATTTGAGAACAACCGTGACAGGATTTATCACTTTTATTACGGGAAATGGGCCTAAAAACTTTGGCCCCAGCTTACGGTTGGGTACTCGTAACTTAATATATTTAGTTGACAAATACACCATGTCTTCTATTTGTAAAGGTCGAACTGGGTCTTGTTTTTTATCTGCTTGGGTTTTATACTCAAGGGCCGCTTTATCCAGTGCATCCCGTACCTGCGGCCATAAAGTCTGGAGTTTTTCAGCCCATTCCTGGGGCATAGTTGAAGTATCTGTTGTGTATTCTAGCTCCGGTATAGCTACAAACTCTCGCCCCATCACTACCTTAAATGGCGTTAACCCCGTACTGCTATGCACAGTATTATTGTACGCTACTTCAGCGAAGGGTAAGAGGGAGGTCCAGTCAGTTTGTTGATATGAAATATAACAGCGGAGATAACGTTCGATCATAGCATTTGCCCGCTCGACCGCCCCATTAGTACTGGGGTGGAACGCAGAGCTAAGCCCCTGGGTAGACCCAATGTCCCGTAGGAAATTCCGCCAGAAACGAGCTGTAAACTGGACCCCCCTGTCTGAGATGATTCTTCTGGGCACCCCATGTAACCTGTAAATGTGCTGGATGAATAATCTGGATAGTTTCCGAGCTGATGGTAACTCAGTGCAAGGAATGAGATGGGCCTGTTTAGAAAACAGGTCTATAACAGTCCATATGACTGTATTCCCATTACTTTCCGGCAGATCTACCACAAAGTCCATTGCTATCTCCTCCCAAGGCTGGTTGGGAGTAGCCACTGATTGTAAAAGGCCTAAAGGTCTTCCAGTTCGGGGTTTAGTTCTTGCACAGGTAGTACAGCTCTGCACATATTCCTCTATATCACTCCTCATATGGGGCCACCAAAACTGTCTCCGGGTTAAATGAAGTGTTTTGAGAAACCCAAAGTGACCAGCCGGCTTAGTGTCATGACATTTCTGCAGTATAGCTATGCGCATACTTTGTGGTACATACAACTTATCCCCTTTCCAAGCTAGGCCATCTCTATGTGTTAACACGTGGGTATTGTTTTCTAACCACATATCTTGAGCCAATCCCTACTGTAAAAGATCATGCCATGTAGTATGTCCATCCAGCCGGAGTGCCACGGTACCGTTTCCTGCCTTCCCCCCTGGGACCATAGCTTGCACAATTTCATCTCTTTTACTATTGAATTGCGGCATCCGGGATAAGGCATCAGCCAGGAAATTTATTCCCCCCGGTACATACCGCAGAGTGAATCTGAAACGTTGAAAATGTTGGGCCCACCGCGCCTGCTTAGGTGATAATCTTCTAGGAGTTTGCAATGCCATCAGGTTCCGGTGGTCCGTCCACACCTCAAACGGAACCGTTGCCCCCTCCAATATATGCCACCAGGTGAGGAGAGCCCACCGTATGGCGAAAGCCTCCTTCTCCCAAATAGCCCACCCCCATTCCGTGGGAGTGAATTTCTTTGAAGTGTATGCACACGGGTGTAACTGGCCTTGGGCATCGGACTGTAGCAACACAGCCCCGACTGCTACGTCACTCGCATCCACTTGTACTATGAACGGCTTTGATTGATCAGGGTGGTGCAGAATAGGGGCTTCCGCAAACCAGCGTTTTAAGGCCTCGAATGCCTTTTGACACTCTACAGTCCACTCTAGCCGTTGTCCAGGACGAGGGTCTCCGGTATCCTTTGTGCATAACAGATTGGTAAGTGGCAGAGCGATTTGGGCAAATGTTGGTATAAACTGACGATAGAAGTTGGCAAAGCCAAGGAAACTTTGCAATTGTCATCGAGTCCCCGGTGCTTGCCACCCTAGAACGTCAGCCACTTTTTTGGGATCCATTTCAATACCATTCCGGGAAATACGATACCCCAGGTAGTCCAGACGTGTTTGATGAAATTCGCATTTTGACACCTTTACATACAATTTGGCTCTTAAGAGCCGCTCTAACACTTGATGGACTAGGTGTATATGTTCTTCCATGGTTTGGGTATATATTAGTATATCGTCTAGATAGACTAGTACCCCACAGTATAGATATTCATGGAGAACCTCATTAATTAATTGCATGAAGACTGCCGGAGCCCCTTGCAGTCCGAACGGCATGACACAAAACTTATAGCTACCCAATGGGCAGTTAAACGTGGTCTTCTACTCGTCCCCCTGTTTGATTCTCACGCGGTAGTACGCTTCCCTGAGGTCTAACTTCGTGAAATATGTACCTGTGGCCAGGGCGGCTAGAAGGTCTTTCATCAAAGGAAGGGGATACAGGGGCTCCACGCTGACAGCGTTCAAACCACGGTAATCAACACAGAGACGAAGACCGCCATCCTTCTTTTCCCGGAAAAGGACTGGAGCGGCGAGGTGTGACCGACTGGGCTGTATGAACCCGCGTGCTAAGTTTTTATCAATATACGCACGTAACTCCTCCACTTCCCTCGGGGTCATTGCATACATACGTGGTTTTGGTAGCTTTACCCCAGGGATTAGTTTGATTGCACAGTCCGTCGCCCGATGTGGTGGTAATGCATCACATTCCTTCTCATCAAAGACCTCTGCTACATCCGAATAAACCGCAGGAACCCCAGGGAGAGGCGTCCCTTCAAATCCCGCAGACACGACCCCCTTTGTCATAGCCTCTTCCCTGGTAGTTGGCTCTGGACCCAGCTCTAAACGGAGTTTCCGGAATCCCCCCTCCCACCATATGGTAGGCCTCCACTTGTCCAACCAGGCTAGACCTAGAATGACTGGTTCAATCATAGTGTCCACTACCAGGAAACGTATGTGCTCCCAGTGAGCTCCGATTATCAGTTTCACCCGCTCTGTTACGTGAGTGGTCGGAGTACCCCCCAGCATGGACCCATCCATTTGTTCGAAAGCTATTGGTGTCTTTAACGGGATTAATCGAAGACCCAACTGTGTAGCCAATGACCGTCGCATTAAACACTGCGTGCACCCCGAATCAACAAGCGCCTCTTGTTGAACCGCTAATCCCCCTTGTGGTAATTGCAAGGTTACCGGAATGAGAAATGGTCGTATAGGAGCACTTACCATTGGATCACCGTTTGCCTCTTCCTCGTCACTCTCTGCTACGACTACAGGTACAATCCCAGGGTGCGAAGCAGGTCCCAGCTCCTTCTTTGGCATGTTGGTCTCGTTTGCCATTGGCTGTGACACCCCCCGCGTCTTTTCGGGGGTTATCCGTGCCCGACCTCGTCCGCTCACTGTTGGCGTCGTTGGACCTGTTGGCTGTACCGGTGGCAATGGGCATTCTATAGCCCGGTGGCCTATCTGGTTGCATCGGAAACACCGTAATGGCCGACGAGCTGGTTCTGTGGTCCGCACTGCAGGGTCACTCCGTTCTCCAGGTCTAGGCGGCAACGGT
>WNWU01009151.1:0-19083 GCA_012654045.1 Ptyas mucosa | reverse complement strand
GTCCCCCTATGGCAGGACCCAACCGCAGTTTCGGGCTTGCCAATCGGAAGCGAGTCTCCGTCCCGGACGTCCCAGATGACCCATGCCACGTGGTGCTGGGGTCCGTCCCCAACCATGGTTGCCAAGACGGGGCATCCCAAAAACTGGCCTCTCCAAAGCGCTCCCAGAGGATGTCTATGGTGGACTGGCCCAGGCCGGTCGAATAGCTCCACTCACCATCATCATCCTCTACCCATCTCCTCTCCCTCCATCGGTGAAACCGTCCACTATTCAACGGGGTCAGAGAGCCCTTTGAGCCTCCGCTGACTCCAGCCAAAGCAGGGCTCTGCCACCATTCCCCAGCCTGCGGCTGGGATGCCACTCCCCTTGCCCGCTCTCCAGCATCTATCTTCTCACCGCCCTGGCTGTGGCTGCGAGCACGTTCTTTTGGGCGTACCACTGGCGTTTGGGTTCTCCCCGGGCTTTCCTTCTGCTTCTTCTCTTCCTCCTCCGTCTCCTCTTCCGTAGGCTCCCTCACAACAGCGGCCTCCACTCCTTCTGCCATTCCTTTTGATAACGTTGCATGTAAACGCTAACTTCCTCTCAGGGACCCCGAGCCTGGCGCAACCAAAGAAACTCCACTCCGTTCAGCTCTTTCCGAAATGGGTTTATTGGGCGCTGGCGGCAGGCACACACTGCGAGCGTCTAGGACGCTGAGAAGTTAGCGTTACAAGCCCTGGGTTTCTAGCGATTTAAATATCCCGCGCCGAGCACGCCAGGCATAAAACCACGCCCCTGCTTCCAATTAGCAGTTCCGGATGCGCTCCCCAGCTGCTAGTCGACGCCTCCTCCATGGAGTTCAGCGGCAGGAACGTAGCCCGTCAGAAGGTACAAACCCTAATCCCGCCGCAACCGCCATCTCCCCACCCCGCAAAGGGCCGCCTAAACACCCGTGCTACCACCCCCCTCTGTCGTGCTTGAAGTGTTTGTTCTTCTTCACCCCACTCGTGCGTCAGCAATGTCGAGCAGTTAGCAGGGCTCGACACTTATTCTGAACTACGGCGGGGATGCTTTGGGGACCCAGTTTTCAGCGGGTGGCTTTTACAAGGATGACGCAATGCTCATGGAGAACACCTTGCTGACAGCCGCCGGTAACTCTGGTTTCAGAGCGAGAGCCAGACATACAGCTGGCAGTCGTAAATGGGATCTGCTAGGACCCTTGCATAGCGATCTGTTTTTTCAAGACAAACTATTGATTAACGGTGTGGATGTGAACATTAAACTCTCAAGAAGTAAAAATGAGTTCTGCCTGATGAGGGATGGTAATGAGAATTACAAAGTACAGATCCTGGCAGCGTCTCTCTTTGTAAAATGTGTAAAGGTATCACCTGGTGTACGGTTAGGACATGCGGAGGCTCTGCTGAACTCCAACGCCAAATATCCCATTGATCGTGTTGGTATGAAAGTTTACAGCATTCCTGCAGGCAGTCTTGTGTGTAACCAGGAAAACCTATTTCTAGGGCAGTTACCTAAACAATTAGTGATTGGTTTCGTGGACAATGCTGCATTTAGCCGTAATTATGAAAGAAATCCTTTCAATTTTCAGCACTATAATGTCAACTTTTGTGCCCTGTATTGTGACGGTGAACAAATTCCTGCTAAACCACTTCAGCCTGATTATGAACATAACCTTTTTGTGAGAGAATATATGCAATTGTTACAGACGTCTGGCAAAGCAATGAAAGATCGATCTGTGCTAATCAACCATGAGGAATTTAACAACGGCTATACTTTATATTGTTTTGATTTGAGCCCCGATCAAGGCTGCTCAGAGCACTATTCCCTGATCAAGAACGGAAACCTCAGAGCAGAAATTAGATTTGCTGTACCCCTCCCCGATACCGTCAACATGATACTCTATGCAATCTTTGAAAATCTTATTGAAATAAGCCACACAAGGAATGTATTGTTTGATTATATGTGAGAATGGATACCATGCAGATACTATGTGTGTTGTCTGGAAATGTGTTCTTTCTAGGCTTATACCCCAGTGATTTGTTACCCAAGAGAAAAATCTCCAAGAGACCTTTCGGCTTAATTGTAAACACCCACCCCCATACTCTACCTGGTGAACACTGGTTGGCGCTCTACTTTCCAACACACAGCAATGGCGAATTTTTTGACTCTTACGGAAGAGCTCCAGATGACTCTGACTTTCCCATTGACATCGTGAGGTTTTTAGAACTGCAAGCTAAGAAGTACACATATCAACCGCTTCAACTGCAGCATCCCCTGGCAATAACCTGTGGACAGCATTGCTTATTTTATCTAGTTAAACGCTTTAAAGGGATACCTTACGAAGATATTTTAAAGCTATACTCTGACAAAGATGTCAGAAATGATCAAATGGTGAAGCATTTTGTAGTAAATATGAGGCCTGGAAGGGTTTCTGGAACATGCTACAATTACCAATGTATGCAAACATGTATGGCACATTATAAAATAAACACAAAAGGTTAAAAATATTGCATGTTTTACAGTGTTTTATTCGTTCACAATTGGAGCCAGTCACCAAAATTTAGAACACTTTTAGGATCTGACATAGAACTTGCAGCAGGTGCAGACATAGCAGAGGTTGATTTTGTAGAACCTACAGTCTTAATACTCCCAGCCTCTTTCATCTTTTCGAGTTGCTCTTTAACAATGTTAGAACCTAGCAATACTGTTGGTACGTTCATCTCAGCCATTGCCGACATAAACTCGTTCCTTCCCTTAGGATAATATTTCGCAGTACGCGTCCGGTGTTGAGAAACCCCTTTGACCAGATCTACAATGTTAGTCCCAGGCACCTTTGTACCCTTGTAGGAAATGGTTCCATAATCATCCCAACCCAAAATGTCTTGATGTTGTTTCATTTTGTTCAACAAAAGAGAAGCATTTTTCTTGTATCATGTGCTCACGCCCTCTAATATCTCCTGCGTTGTTGGATCCGGCGGTGAGAGATGTGGTGTCTGTTCTGGTACAACAGGTGTTTGTTTAAATGCTTCTGGAGGTTGAATGAGATTCAGAATACCTTTCTCAGAGACTTTCTCAGAGTCCTCAGTGGAAGGACAGCGGAAGTACCAGCATGTCTCATTGAACAATTACCCGGATGTTTATATCTTGTGAGACCCCTGTATATGCCTCGTTTCCCCTCCCCTTTATCACTGCACCTGAAGATGTACAGGACATTGGCTCTGCAAGACTCCCCCCTCTCGCAGATATGGCCCTCTTCATTATCAAGGGCCCACCTCAATGATGGGTTTTGGGACCCGGAGAGGTGGCATGCGAAAACTAGGGGGCTGAGGGGTTTTTTATTCAAATGTTTTGTGAAATTTTTAAGGGGTTTCAGGGAGGGGGAGGGTTTATTGGGAACGCAGACTGTGGGTATGGGGGATAGCCCACAAAGGGGAGGGGCGGGCCTGGCAAAGAAGCATGGTGTGGGAGGTGGGGGTCCTGGCGTGAGGGGGGAGTCAGAGTTTGCCCAGATAGTGCTTTAAATATCACTACCGTGAGTGGGAGAGGTAGGTATGGCGGGAACAGGGGGCCATATCAAGTTAGGGGAGTACGCACCCGCTGTGTACAAGCAGTGGCGTGCTCCGGCCCCCAAGGTTCCACCCGTTCCCCAGGTTGCATAGACCCTCAGGGCCCACCCCTCCGGCTGATGCTGTGCAACGCCAGGTCCGTAGTAAATAAAGCCCCCCTCATTAGTGATCTTATTTGCGAGGGGGGAGCGGACCTGGCAGGTATTACAGAAACCTGGTTGGGCCAGGAGGGGGGGGTTCCCCTCGTTGAAATGTGCCCACCAGGTTTCTTCGCATTCCATCGGCTGAGGTCACAGGGCAGGGGTGGGGGAGTAGCGGTGATTATTAAAGAAGGTCTGAGACCGAGGGAGGCCACTGTTCCTCAGACGGCCGGCTGTGAGTCCCTCCTTGTGAAGTGGGGTCACGGGGTCCAGATGGGTTTGCTGATCATGTACCTGGCTCCCTGCCACGTGGCAGCAGCCCTGCCCGAGCTCCTCGATGTTATCGCCACGGTGGCGGTTGATACCCCTAGACTTATGGTCATGGGGGACTTCAACCTTTCATCTGTGGGTGAGACGTCGGAGGTGGCTTGGGAGTTCATGGCTTCCATGACAGCTATGGATCTGACCCAGGTAATTCATGGCCCTACCCACACGGGGGGAAACACGCTGGATTTGGTTTTCGTCTCTGGACAGTGGTTGAGTGATCTTGAGATAGGGGACTTAGTCATTGAGCCCTTGTCATGGTCAGATCACTCTCTCCTTCGTCTAGACTTTCAAACCGCTGCACCCCGCCACAGGGAGGCGGAGCCGGTAAGTTGGTTCCACCCCAGGCGCCTGATGGAACCTGATAGGTTCCAGATGGAGCTTGGGCCATTTCCTGAGGCTCTAGCACACGCCTCGACCGGAGACCTAGTGGCCGCCTGGGACAGGGCGGCCGCTGGAGCTCTGGATCGGGTCGTGCCTTTGCGGCCTCTGACCCGGCGCCGATCTCAATTGGCTCCTTGGTTCTCCGAGGAGCTGAGGGAGTTGAAGCACAGGAAAAGATGCCTAGAGAGTAGTTGGAGGGCCAGTCGTTCTGAATCTGACCGGACACTAGTGAGATCCCATATTAGGACTTACCTAGTGGCGATAAAAGCAGCTAAATGGAACTATTTTTCCGCTCTTATTGCATCATCAGATAATCGCCCAGCCGCCCTGTTTAGGGTGACCTGCTCCCTGCTCCACTAGGGAGCATAGGAGGACCCCTTGGAGGGTAGAGCCGAGGATTTTGTTCAGTATCTGCATGATAAAATCACTCAGATTCGGGAAGATCTGGACTCCGACTGGGTAGTCTCGGGGGGAGGGACGGGGCAGGTCTTGAGAATGTTATCTGGACTGAGTTTGATCCTGTGACCCCTGAGGACGTGGACAGGATTCTGGGCAGGCTGAACGCGACCACCTGTTTATTGGACCCGTGTCCCTCCTGGTTAGTACTGGCTTCCCGGGAGGTGACACGTGGCTGGCTCCAGGGGATTATAAATGCTTCGTTGGGTGAGGGTGACTTTCCTGTCGCCTTGAAAGAGGCGGTGGTGAGGCCTCTCCTCAAGAAGCCTCCCCTGGACCCGGCAATGTTGGTAAATTATCGTCCGGTCTCCAACCTTCGCTTTTTGGCAAAGGTTGTCGAGAGTGTGGTTGTGCAACAGCTTCCCCAGCACCTGGATGAAACGATGTATCTGGATCCGTTCCAGTCAGGCTTCAGACCCGGGTACAGCACGGAAACGGCATTGGTCGCGTTGGTTGATGATCTCTGGAGGGCTCGGGACAGTGGGTGCTCCTCTGTCCTGGTCCTGTTAGATCTCTCAGCGGCTTTTGATACCATCAACCATGGTATCATGCTGCACCGGTTGGAAGAGTTGGGGGTGGGAGGCACTGTGCTGCAGTGGTTCTCCTCCTTTCTCTCCAACCAGTCACAGTCGGTGTTGACAGGGGGGCAGAGATCGACTCTGAGGCCCCTCATATGTGGGGTGCCACAAGGGTCGGTCCTCTCGCCCCTCCTGTTCAACATTTATGTGAAGCCGTTGGGTGAGATCATCCGTGGTTTTGGGGTGAGATATCATCACTACGCTGATGACACCCAGCTTTACATCTCCACCCCAGACCACCCCAATGATGCCCTTGAAGTGATGTCCCGGTGCCTGGAGGCCGTGCGGATCTGGATGGGGAGGAACAAGCTCAGACTCAACCCATCCAAGACTGAGTGGCTGTGGTTTCCGACGTCCCGATATAGTCAGCTGGTGCCATCGCTGACTATCAGGGGCGAATCATTGGCCCCCGCAGAGAGGGCACGCAACTTGGGCGTCCTCCTGGACTCACAGCTGTCTTTAGAAGAGCATCTGATGGCCGTGACCGGGAGGATTTTTCATCAGGTTCGCCTGATTCGACAGTTGCGTCCCTTTCTGGATCGGGACTCTTTACACACGGTCACTCATGCCCTCGTCACCTCTCGCCTAGACTATTGTAATGCTCTCTACATGGGGCTCCCCTTGAGGAGCGCCCGGAGGCTCCAACTGGCGCAGAGTGCGGCCGCGCGGGTGGTGATGGGAGCGACGTGGCGCTCCCATGTTACTCCTCTCCTGCGCGAGCTGCACTGGCTCCCGGTGGTCTTCCGGGTGCGCTTCAAGATATTGGTTACTACCTTTAAAGCGCTCCATGGTTTAGGACCCGGGTGTCGAGCTGCGAACAGGCTCGCCATCACTTACGGGGGGGGGGGACGTAGATTAGAAGAGGCAGAACGCAGCCAGAGCTGTCGGACTTACAGATTCACAGCGGCACTTCACAGCAGGAGGCAGCTACAAACAAAGCCAGCAGTGGCGAAGACAACGGCAGGGAGACGTGGCTGTTAACGTTTTCCTAAACGCGCTTCTGTGACGTGAACAGAGGCGCAGTACTGCCAAACAGCTGTGGAGGGAGGGGAATGTTCCGAGGTTCTTTTATTTGCCGGATGTTAGGTTTGCCTTATGCCAAGTTCCTATATATAGCGCCACCTGGCTGCCTCCTGTAGCGCTGACTTTATTAATTTTCCGGCTTGTTTGTTACTTTGCCTTGTTGCTTGTGTGTTCCAGTAAAGAGTTCTGGCTACTTCTTCTCAAGGTGTGGAGTTGTTTCTTTTGCAGCAAGCTTGGGCGGGACGACAGGCCGAGACCAGGTACTTGCGGGACCGCCTACTACCACCAATAGCCTCCCACCGACCAGTACGCTCCCATAGAGAGGGGCTCCTCTGGGTGCCGTCGGCCAAACAATGTCGGCTGGCGGCCCCCAGGGGGAGAGCCTTCTCTGTGGGGGCACCCACTATCTGGAACGAACTCCCCCCGCAGATACAGATGATCCCGGACCTTCGCGCCTTCCGCCGTGAGCTAAAAACTTTTCTGTTCCATCAGGCAGGCCTGGCCTAATTTCTCCCCTTTTTTGGTAAAAATAATTTAAAAATTTTTAAATTTAAATATTTTAATATTTGGGGTTTTAATATTTTAATTGGGCTTTTAATAGTCGGGGCCATTGTTTAATTTGGTTTTATTTGGCTTTTAAATTTTGTATGTATGTTTTTTTTTACTTTTGGCTGTTCACCGCCCTGAGTCCCCTCGGGGAGAAGGGCGGTATATAAATCTAAATAAATAAGTAAAGAAAGAAAGAAATTTTGTCTGGTCAACCTTAGAAATCTCTGCAGCACTGAGTTGTATAGTTTTATCTTGTCATCTTCACTTAGATACGCTCTCTGAAGAATGGCCCGCATGTCATCGTCCAATCGGCTAACAGTAGTGGTTCCTATTGTAGGTGTCTGTCCGCGTAGCTGCTCCATCTGTTGCCTCAACACCAAATACATTTTCTCTGCATGCTCCATGTTTACCGCACTAATAGATTAGTCAGCAATGGTATAGCGGCCCCTAGTAATGGGGCTATAAAACCACCTGACTGAAGAATAACCTGTTTCTTCTTTTTCAGAGAGAGCTTACTATCGCTCAGTTTTTTAATACAGTCTTTCTTTCTCTTTAAATTCCGATATTGTGAAGGCTTCAGAGGCAGGATACCTTTTAAAGTGTTCAGAGCTATTTCGGCTATGGCCCCCACCAGGTCATTATTAGCATTGCATAAGATGGCTTTTCTCTGTTTCGGTCCTGCCTTTACTAAGATTTTTAATAACCCCCAATTTCTGCACACCCTCTCAGACATCCTGTATGAACTGTGTGTCCTCCAGATACAGCTGTTACTTTTTACCCTTCTTTTTTACAGTGTAAACTACCGGCCATTCAGGGGGGTAGATGCCAGTTCTCAGCCTAAAGTTTTCTGGAGTAGCGGCGGCCAGATCAACTAAAAGATAACCATGAGGTTTGCTAGTGGCATCTTGAAATACTTCTAAAAAGTACCGCGTGTTAGATGGATACATTTGACGTGCCAATGTGACTACTTGCATGTGATCATGGGAGCAACGGAATAACACCAAATATTTTGCATTTAGAGTTATTGTTCTCATTTTCTTACCTTGAAAAAACAGGTTTTGAAGTATGAGAATAATGCTAAGGTTTTTGTGATGAACATACTGTGTAAAAGCTTTCTCTATTTGTTCGCTGTCACCGGCTGCGGCTATGAGATCATCTACAACCGCTAAATTGGTTTGATTCGGTGGAAACAAGTCAGTAGCTTCAGAAGAGTCAGGAAGCCCCTCCATAAACTTAATATTAGGAAATTTATTAAGTAATTCTTTGTACAGAGGTTGCCAACAGCTATAAAACCATATAATGTTTTGAGGCATTTCAGATAATACATGCTCACCGTGTTCTAACATTTGTTTTATAAAATAAAATTTTCCCGAATTAGAAGGTCCGCTTATAATACATGAGAAAGGATGTACAAACAACGCCCTGTTTTTCATCATACTTAATAACTGTAAGGTAACGTACAATAATCCTGTTTTGAGCACCCTTTTATTATAGACAACTTTTAGAGTTTTTCTGAGTACCCGGGTTTCCAGAGCCCACTGTTTCTTAATCCTAACAATTCCTGGCTGCTGGATCCTGATCTCTTTCTTTTCCTCACCCTCTGATTGGCAATATTCATCAATCAGATCTTTCAGACTTTCAAAGTTAACCTTAATGCAGTTGGCACTATTTAATGTTATACCCTTCACCTTTAATACAGTAGAGCCATTTGACAAAGCATACCCATAGGTTTTTGGCCCAACCACCACAAACTCAGTGATGGAAGTGTTTGGAGGAATCTCACTTGTCAGCTGTCCTAAATAATCGCCTAATGCTGGTGACCACACCCCCTCTCTGCTAATAAAAATGACAGAATCGGTATCGTGATAGAGGCATCTGTCCCCCAAACGATCCAATAATCTGTATAATTCTAGCCGTGCATAAGCAGTTGTAAAACAAGCAATGAACAAGTTTGTACACGTTGACTTAGTAGGATGTTTTTTGGCTGTTTTCCATGTTACAATGGCTGTTTCATCATCCACAAATTCACAAGAGGACACTTCATAATGGGGAACAAAAAGATACTTAAATAGTTCCTCAGGTTCTGTCACCACCGATGTAGTCAGTTGATTGGTACTCTGGCCAAATTTACCCCACAAGGAGTTTAAAAACAGCTTAGCAATCTACCTTTTAGCAGGATTGACTTCAATATGTTCCCGGCGTAAACGGACCCCTTCGTTCTTTTCATAATCCCGAACGTAACGTTCTTTATCTTCCTCTGTTTTGCACCAGTCGGGATAACTGCTAGCTTCCTGTTTTTGACGGAGATGCATGTTAATATAACCAGAAAACAAGGTTTTTGACTTCCTTTCAAAATGCCAAACTTCACAGATCTTCGGTATGTGAGCCCCAGTTTCTTGACAACAGTCAAAATCATACACAATGTACCTGTAACCTACTATTGGCTTAAAAATCCTTTTCAGATAACATAAGTGACCTGTCAGGCTATCTACTTTGGTATCACACTGTCCGCACGTTGTTTTCTTACATTCGACATGTGGTGCTGGCACATAGATACCACACCTGGAACAAAATACATTATCCTCACAAACAATTTTTCCTTCCACAGCTAGCTGTTCATGTCTTTCAAGACATGCATTAGAGCGACAAAGCAGTTTACATGTACAGCACCTCACCCTCCCCCCAACCACTTCGCGGCATTCCGTACATGCTCAACAAAAATATTGACAATCGTGCCTAAATTTGTGATGATACCCTGTATGGCACAGTATGCAGAAGTAATGTACCCCCGTGAATCCTTTGATGTTTTTTATCCCATAGTAATGACTGTCGTGTAACAGCACAAACACCACTCTTACTTCCAGGGTCCCTTCAGTTACAAAAAACCTCCAACCCCCTTCGTGATAAAACACAATCTTGATAGTTATACCGAAGTGGTCCTCAAATAAGTGTATCTGTGAAAAATCAATTCTGTGAGATGTAGATATCCCAAGTCTGTTGTGGAGGTCTGTGGCTCTGGTAATAATTTCTTGTTTAGTAGACATCTCGTTATCTAACAAGGACAGAAGGCTGCCTGCAAAACACAGAAATACCCCCTCCACATTGAAATCAATCAGGTGTTGTCTTTTCTTCTCTAAAATCTTACTGAATAGAAAAGTTCTTAATTTCCTAAGACCGCCCCCCTCATGGTTCTTCACAATCGTGACTGTTAATTCCAAAGAGTTCCTCCATAAGATCTCCACATTGCTTTGTAATAAACTCTCTACATAACTAAGGAACTGGTCAGCATCTAACTCTTCAAGATGCCTTCTAACACTAAAGAGGGGTCTACCTAATTCCTCAGCATCCAGCCACAATTGTACAAAATCATTTGGTCTTATGTCCCTGGAAATACGGTTCAAAAGATTCTGTATCTTATTATGAATAACATCTATAGCAAGCGTGAATGATTGAACATGCTCCATATTTACAAATCTATAACGTTCATAGTACTCTATTGCTCTGTAATGTTGCAGGGGCCTCTGCCATGTTTGAACTCTCTCCAGGTACACGATCGGTGCTTCAGGTGTACTTAGCGGTTCAGAACCTTCCAAAGAGTCCCATCCTCTGCTGATTGTGTTTCTGACATATCACACTCTTCACTGGAGATGTCACTGTATGTGGGTGTTGGATGCTGCTCTTCAGACCCCCTTTTAGACTTTTTACATACAGGTTCTAAATAAATAAAAAAGACTTATCGATGGTCTGTCATTGTTTAATGAATACATCTACCCCTATTTACCAGTCCTTGTACATTTTAATTAACCTTGTATGCCGCGGGATGTGGATGGCTGGGGTTCAATTTCCTGTCCTTGTACAGCCCTTGCATTGCATGGGGACGACTCCTGTAGTTCAATATTCTGCCCAACGCTTTGTGCTCCTGTTGGACTTAGTACTTCTGCAGAGACCCGTTCACTGTCTCTATCTGTAGGCACACAAAGAATTAACATTTAGGATTAGTCCTTATTATAGCACAAACAACATATTGAATACCCCCCTGGAAATACATAATAGCTGCTTTTCCCTAAAATCCGTATGTGAATATAAGCTCAGACCTTGCATTTCCATTTCTTCAGACCCCTGTGTTGTGGCTATCTGCTGCACCATCTCTGGCAGCTGCTCCTCCACAGGTGCATGTGATGTGCTTGCTTGCTGGTTCCCGGCCCTTTGACCATGATGTGAAGCACTGCACCCTGGGAATTTGGCTTGCATCTGCCCATTCCACCATTCTGAAAGGAATGTACAGCAATAATGTAAAAGGTTCCCACGTTTATTACAATAAATAATATAGCCTATATATTGACACATAACACACACACACACACACACCCTCCTCCGCACATATTATTACTTAGGGACAGACATTTATTACAAACCCTAACACATTACAGCTTTTATACAATAATTATGTCTGCAAAATAAAACACCATACCTTCTAATTTGTTTTCTTGTGCCCATTGTAATGTGGGTTCACCATGACCACTGTTATATGCAGCCCATTGAGAGTCCGTGGGCATTGTAAAAGCAGCAAACATTTCATCCTCCTCTTCCTCCTCCTCCTCCTCATCAACATCATCCCTATCTGAAATAAACAAAGAATCATATAGGTATCCTTCTTGTTACAGAAAAGACAGAGAACCCATAACATACTAAACACCTATACTTTAATTAAAGTGGCCACCCCCAATCCTTACACATTATTTTTGATGATAGATCAACATTCCCTAACAGACACTGCTGCTTATCCAATAGTAATATCTGCAAATTAAATGACATACCTCCTAATATCATCTCTGTAGGGCATCCTAAGGGGTTTAAATTGCTACCCCTGATATATAAATTCCATTGTGAGTCTGTGGGCATTGTAAATGTCCCAAACAGAGCATCTTCCTCACAATCTGAAAGAAAAATGGAATCTTACTGAAATCTGAACTGCCACAAAAAAGGACAACCCACCCCTATAATATTTGCATGGTAAAAGGAAAAGAATACCTTCGCAGGCTTTTAGGCATTGTGAATCCATTGCCTCCTCCTAATAATCACAAAATATATATTATATATATAAAGCCAATTTGACTTTTTTTAATACATATAAATCGGTATATAATAATATATCTACGTTAAGCTATATCTTTCATAGTTATAGAAACACTTACATCAGCATCTGCCATCCTGAAGCTGTGTTCTTCACTGGTCAATAGGGAAGGGTGTCTATGGCTAGCTGACCACTACCTTCTTATCAGTTTCAACCAGCTAAGACTCCAATGCCCAATGTTCTTGACGTCATCTTTATTTCAGCATGCATATTGGCTGTCCTGAAGCCTTAACATAAAACAACCTCCCACCCACCCCTTTTTTTTTGCAAAAACATGCAACCCACCCTTCACACATCCCTGACACCCTATCCGCACTTCTAAATATCCCTTTACCAACCAGAAATAACAACAGTTTTCAAAGTTCTTCAGTATACATGCTTTATTAGAAATTCACAACCTTTACATTAACATTTTCTTGTAATCAATTTCTGATACATTTTGACATATCAATCTCTTGATTGAGATTGGCATCTCATCTCTTATTCTTGTAAAACCAGTGGATCCTTCATCCTCTCAATGTTTTGTATACATTCTTTGACTTCATCCAATGTATCCCTTGTGAAATATAATTTATTCATTTTATCTGAAATATAAATGATCATCCAGACAATTTGGGGTATAGATATTTGAAGACACATTCTTTTAACAATGCTAGTTTCATCCATTCCATCTAATTGGTCTTCATTCTTCAAACATCCCAGTAAACAATGATGCAAAAATTTCACAACACACCTCTTGACAATTTGCAAAAGGCCTGTATTCTGGTGAACATCCAGTTCTGAAAGAAGAAATAAACCATTACATATTTGTTTTCAACTCATAATACTTTTTAATTTTCAGTGCCTATATATACGCACCGTTTGGTGACTGGCTGAAACCGCAATAACAAATCTTAAGCGTCAATTTCTGCTTACTCTCAATATTAACTTTTTTACAACGTTGCCTAACTCGACGGGGCCTCTTTGAGAGTTCTGGTGTCACTTTTACATCAAATAAATCATCAATTGGCTCTACATTATCAATCTTTTTGATAAGGGGAATTTTTCATGGGAATAAGTCATTACACATGAATTTGTGTCTGAGATAGAGTTTAATACTTTCATACAACTATGTTCTTTTGATCAATATACCTATTATGGCAATAGATGGCTGGACAACGTATCTCGTGCCTTTCTTATTGCTGAGACATGTCATTCAACACAGGAAAGATATATTTATATATACATTTATACACACACACACACACTTCTTTGCTTATTTATTTATTTTATTTATTTATGTAATTTATATGCCGCCCTTCTCCCAAAGGACTCAGGGCAGCTTACAAAAAGAACAAGGAATTACATAAACCATTAAAATCAGTTTAAACTTAATTAAAATCAATTAAAAATTATTAAAATTATTTGAAGTCACCCCTACGGATTCAGCCCAATTGGTGAAAAAGCCACGTCTTCAATTCACGGCGGAAGGAGAGGAGGTCCGGGGCTGTCCTGAGGCTGGTGGGCAGCCCATTCCAGCTGGCGCTCCCACAGAGAACGCTCTCCCCCTGGGGGCCACCAGCCGACATTGTCTGGCTGACGGCACCCTGAGAAGGCCCGCTCTGTGTGAGCGCACCGGACGGTGGGAGGAAGGCAGGAGATGATCCTGCAGATACCCCGGGCCTAAGCCATGTAGGGCTTTATAGGTGAACACCAGCACCTTGAAACGAACCCGGAGAGCCACCGGTAGCCAGTGCAGCTCGCGCAGGAGAGGTGTCACACAGGAATACCGAAAAGCCCCCATAACAACCCGCGCGGCCGCATTCTGGACTAACTGTAGTCTCCGGATGCATCCCAAGGGCAGCCCCATGTAGAGGGTGTTAAAGTAGTCTAAGCAAGATGTAACAAGGGCATGAGTGACCGTGGCAAGGGCATCCCAATCTAGGAAAGGGCGCAACTGGCGCACAAGGCGTACCTTTGCGAAGGCCCCCCTGGTCATGGCTGTCAAATGATCTTCTAAGGATAGCCGTGAATCCAGGAGGACCCCCAGATTGCGAACCCTTTCTGAGGGAGTAAGGACCTCCCATCACAAGTGACGGGGCCACTAGATCTAGAGATGCCGGTATCCATAGCCACTCAGTCTTGGATGGGTTGAGTCTGAGTCTGTTTCTTCCCATCCAGGCCTGAACCGCTTCCAGGCAGTGGGACATCACAGAAAGGGCATCCCCAGGGTGGTCCGGGGTGGAGATGTAAAGCTGAGTGTCATCAGCATATTGATGGTACCTCACCCCGAAACCACGAATGATCTCACCCAGCGGCTTCATGTAGATGTTAAAGAGCAGAGGGGAGAGAACCGACCCCTGAGGCACCCCACAAGTGAGGGGCCTCGGGGTGGAACTCTCTCCCCCCGTCCACACAAACTGTGAGTGGCCTGAGAGGTAGGAGGAGAACCACCGTAAAACGGTACCTCCCACCCCCAACCCCCCGAGTTGCTGCAGTAAGATACCATGGTCGATGGTATCGAAGGCCACTGAGAGGTCAAGAAGGACCAGGATGGAGGAGCAACCCCCATCCCTGGCCTGCCAGAGATCATTTACTAGGGCGACCAATGCCGTTTCCATGCTGTAACCGCGCCTGAAACCCGATTGGTATGGGTCTAGGTAGTCAGTTTCCTCCAGGAACTGCGGGAGCTGCTGTGCCACCACAGACTCAACAACCTTTGCTATAAAGTGAAGGTTGGAGACTGGACGATAGTTATTAAGGGAGTCTGGATCCAGGGTGGGCTTCTTGAGGAGGGGACGAACCACCGCCTCTTTAAGTGTGGAGGGGAAGACCCCTTCCCTCAAAGAAGTGTTGACAACCGCTTGAATCCAGCCTCTGGTCACCTCCCTGGCTGCAGAAACAAGCCAGGAGGGACAAGGGTCCAATAAACATGTGGAGGCACCCAGTCGACCCATGATCCTGTCCACTTCATCCATTGAAACAGGCTCAAACTCAACCCAGATGTTACCATCAGGACAGGCCCCTGTCGACTCGTCAGACTCTGCCCAGTCAGAGTCCAACCCAGTCCGAATCTGAGTGATTTTATCTTGCAGAAACTGTACAAAATCCTTAGCTCTGCCCTGCAAGGGGTCCTCCCTTGCTCCATGATTGAGGAGAGAGCAGGTCACTCTAAACAGAGCGGCTGGGTGATTTTCTGCAGATGCAATGAGAGCGGCAAAATATTGGCGCTTTGCCGCTTCCATTGCCACAAGATAAGACCTAATATGGGTTCTTAACTGTGTTTGGTCAGATTCGGATTGGCAGGATCTCCAACCGCCCTCCAGGTGTCTTCTCCGACACTTCATTTCCCTGAGCTCCGCGGTGAACCAGGGAGCCACCCGGGATCTGTGTCGGGTCAGAGGCCGCAAAGGCGCGATTTGATCCAAGGCCCCCACCACGGCCTGTTCCCAGGCCGCGACCAGGGCCTCAGACGAATCATGGGATAAGGAGGCAGGAAAAGGCCCAAGCTCCGTCAGGAACCCTTCCGGGTCTAACAGGTGCCTGGGGCGGAACAATCTCACTGGTTCCACCTCCCAGCGGCAGGGGATGACAGAGAGAAAGTCCAGCCTGAGGAAGGAATGATCGGACCATGACAGGGGATAAGTTGACAAGTTTCCCCTACCGTGATCATTTATCCACTGTCCAGAGAGAAAAACCAGGTCGAGTGTGTGTCCTCCCTTATGAGTTGGGCTTATATATCAACTTATATATAAGCTGCCCCTAGAGATTTGTATGATCCCCGACCTGCGTACCTTTCACCGAGCCCTGAAGACTCTTTTATTCCAACAAGCCGGGCTGGCCTAATAGGAATTTTTAAATTGGGTGTTTGTTAGTTTTTAATTTTGTGGGCCAAATTTTATACATTTGTTTTTAAATTGTTCTTAAATTTTGTGGTTTATATGTGTTTTAATATGGCTGTACACTGCCCTGAAGGGTGGTATAGAAGTTCAATAAAATCTAATCTAAATCTAACTCTAACTCAGTTTACCACTAGGCAGCCACCCCACACAAAAGGAAACATTTTGCAGAAAACTGACAATTACATTACCTTCACGAAGGAGTCTTGGCAAAGGATGGGCTGCACCTCATGAAAACAGGGGGGAATGTACTCCGAAAAAGACTGGCCCATCTCATCAGAAGGGCTTTAAACTAAAATTGAAGGGGGAGGGTGACCAATCTTTAGAATCTCTAGAACACAAAACCAATCATAAATCCCAAGAAAACAAATCAAACAATGAGGTAGGGAGTGATGAGAAAAAAGAAAAACTCAAACAACTAGGAGATGCAGGAAACATACCCATGGACATGCATACAAGTCTTAAATGCTTATATACAAATGCTCAAAGCTTGGAGAACAAAGGGTGAACTAGAAGCAATAGTACACGAGGGCAGGTATGACATAGTTGCCATCACAGAAACCTGGTGGGACGAAACCCATGACTGGAATGTACTGACGGATGGATACAAATTGTTCAAAAGAAACAGATCAACAAAAAGAGGAGGTGGAGTTACACTATATGTAAGAGATCACTACATATTTACAGAAATGCACATGATCAAAAATAAAACACCTCCAGAATGTATATGGGTCAATATAAAGGGGGGGGAGTGACATTGCCATAGGTGTATATTACAGGCCACCCAACCAATCAGAAGAAACAGATTAACTCTTTGCCAACCAGTTAACAAATGTATGTAGGAAGCATACCACAGTAGTAATGGGAGTCTTTAACTATCCAGTTATCAACTGGGAGACTAACTCTGCAGCAAGTGGGAGATCAAATAGATTCCTAACCAACCTAGCCGACAACTTTGTCATCCAAAATGTAGAGGAGGGAATTAGAAGTAAAGCTATATTGGACCTAATTCTTACTAATAGAGAAGAAGTGACAGAGGGAGTTGAAGTTGCCGGAACCTTGGGTGAAAGTGACCACATCATAATGGAATTCAGTATAATGCAAACACAAGCAGTAGAAAATAATCCAACCCAGTGTCTTAAACCATTGGTCACCAACCGGTGGTCCGCGGACCACTGGTGGTCCGCAAGGAAATTTTGGTGGTCCAGGGAGAAATTTTCGTATTTTTGCATTTTTGCAGGTGGTGCAATATGGAAAAAGGAACGTAGCCCTCACCGTCCGGAATGAATGGTGCTGTTGTGGCGACAGGGGAGGGGGCGGCACAAGCGGGAAGAAGTGGCGTTTGCAATGGCTGGAAGCTGTGGGAGCAAAGCACTACTTTCATTTGCACAGCAACAGCATTCCGCCTTGGTATATTTGCGCCAGCCAGTGGCGCAAGGCAGCCCTTGTCTCCTGCGTTCCCATGTGACACCTCTCCTGCGCGAGCTGCACTGTGTCCCAGTGGTCTTCCGGGTGCGCTTCAAGGTTTTGGTTACTACCTTTAGAGCGCTCCATGGCTTAGGACCTGGCTATTTACGAGACCGCCTACTGCCACCAGTGGCCTCCCATCGGCCGGTACGCTCTCATAGAGAGGGCCTCCTCTGGGTGCCGTCGGCCAAGCAATGTCGACTGGCGGCCCCCAGGGGGACAGCCTTCTCTGTGGGGGCACCTACTATCTGGAATGAGCTCCCCCCGGAGAGTCAGAGGATCCCGGACCTACGCACCTTCCGCCGCGCTCTTAAGACCCTTTTATTTCACCAGGCAGGCCTGGCCTGATTCTCCTTTTTTAAAAATGTTATAAATTTTAATTCGTTTTAAATTATTGAGGTTTTAATATTTTTATGGCCAAATTTATTTAATTGGATTTTAATTGGGTTTTAAATGTTATACTTGTATGTTTTATTTATGGCTGTTCACCGCCCTGAGTCCTTCGGGAGGAGGGCAGTATACAAATTAAATAAACTGAAACTGAAACTGAAACTGCTGCTTGGGACTCGGAGCGGTAAATGGCGTCTGGTCCGGGGAGCAGCCGGATTTTGCTCTCCATTGCGGATGCCAGATCGGCCCCCTGCAAGCTCTTGTCTCGAGGAGCGCTCCCTGAAGCGGCGCTGGAAACTTTGGTTGAGCTCCTTGAGAAACGAGAGCTTGCAGGGGGCCAATCTGGCATCCGCAATGGAGAGCAAAATCCAGCTGCTCCCCGAACCAGATGCTGTTTACCGCTCTGAGTCCCAAGCAGCAGGAAACGAGGGCTGCCTTGCACCGCAAATATACCAAGGCGAATGCTCATGCCGCGCAAGTTCAAGTAGTGCTTCGCTCCCACACTTCTTCCAGCCCTTGTTGGTGCTCCGCGCACCTCGGTCTCTCAGGAAGATGCTTGACTTCCTCTCAGCCCCAAGACACTGGCTGGCCCATGAGGTGAGAGAGAGAGAGAATGAGAGAGAGAGAGAGAAAGAGAAAGAGAGAGAATCAGAATGAGAGAGAGAGAGAGAAAGAGACAAAGAATGAAAGAGAGAATGAGAGAGAGAGAGAAAGAGACAGAGAGAATCAGAGAGAGAGAGAATGAGAGACAGAGAAAGAGAGAATGAAAGAGAGAGGATCAGAGAATCAGAGAGAGAATGAGAGAGAGACAAAATGAAAGAGAATCAGAGAGAGAGAGAATCAGAATGAGAGAGAGGGGGAGAGAGGGGGAGAGAAAAAGAGGATGAGAGAGAAAGAGGGGGAGAGAGAAAGAGGGGGAGAGAGAAAGAGGGCAGGAGAGAGAGAGAAAGGGAGAGAGAGAAAGAGAGAATGAGAGAGAAAGAGTGGGTGGGAGAGAGAGAAAGAGAGAATGAGAAAGAGGTAGGGAGAGAGAGAGAAAGGGAAAGAGAGAATGAGAGAGAAAGAGTGGGAGAGAGAGAGGGAGAGAGAGAGAGAGAGGAGGGAGAGTGCCTGAAGGATCCCATCCCGTCACTGGGAGTCCAGATGCTTCAGCAAGCGGCGCGTATTTTTTTTTTTTTTTTTTTTTAATTTTGATTT